>JAMXBC010000352.1:0-25697 GCA_024138005.1 Lumnitzera racemosa
CCGTTAGATCTACCGTTTCGGGGCGTGCATACCCACATGTAAAAACCAAATTCTAGGACTGTTAGCAGTTTACTTTATTGATTACTTTGAAAGGTCTAAGGGTTAGAAGTTTTAGGTTAACACTAAATCCAACAATGACAATGGTAGTCTCGAGGGTTCACGGGCCTTTACCTTCTGCAACACAAGCACCTGCTTATAGTGTAAGTAGGCTGCTGGACTTTTAACCTTAGAGTATATATCTGCCTAAATTCGTCATTACTGATATGGGCAAACTTATTTAACCCAGTCAATGCATTATTATTCGGGGGGAATTATTATCCATTCATGCATTATTCTTTTAAATACATACTTCAAGGTGTTTTTGAAATTATCAAGCCTTTTATCTTCCTCTGTCGGGTCCTTGCACTCCTTTTGGTGAGTGTAAGCCCTAAAGCTGAGTCAAGTAATCGTAGGATTGAACTAAAAACCAAAGTTTAGGGCGATCGATTAAAGGATCGATCAAACCCAAATATAAACTATTGAAAGAAATATTAATAAAAATGACCCTGTAAACTTAAATTTAAGAAAATAAGTAGTAAAATAGGAGACTATAAAATTTTTAAATTTTAAGCATAATCATTGCTAATTACCGAAAGTGTAATTTAATATCTAATAATTACTAGAGATAGATTATATGTATACTAAAAATTTTAGATGACTAAAATAATAATTAGGAATGTTCATGTGTACACCACATGTATTTACGTTTAGATAAAAATACGCGAAATTACCTAAATTGGCCAAAAACTAAGTAAATAATTAAAGAAAATTGTAAATTAATTATGAAAAAAATCAGAAGAGGATAAGATGAATCAAGATTAGGTCGTGGCAGGTCCAAATTTGCAAAGGAAAAATTAGCCAATAAAAATTAGACAACCTAAAAGCCAAAAATCAGGGAAATAGGCAAAGTCTTATCAAATTAATGCATATTAATTACAACAAATGTCTATAAATAGGGGAAAAATTTTCAGAAGTCATTTGGTCAGTTTAGCATTTGGAAAAATAGGAACACTGAAAAAATCGAGAGAAAATCTAGAAAATAAAAAAAAGGGGAAAACTGTGCAAATTGAGCAAGCGAGCTAAACCCACCACTCACCATCACCTGGGACCGAACCACACCACCACCCTACATTAGAACCATAGCTTGGGCTGGCCGACAGCCTTGGACCGGGTTTGGACGGCCAGAAAGCTTTGGATGGGTTAGTCTCTTAAATTTCTTGATTTTGATAATTTTGTAAAATTAGTTATTTTACCTAGAAAATTATGAAACTTATTATTTTGAGATTCTAATGTGTGTAGATTTAGGAAAAAATATTGATTTAGTTTAATTACATCTGCAATTATAGGTTCTTAACAAATTGCTCAAAACTGAGCATGATTAGAACGGAAAATAAATAGGCTTAGGAGTATAATTTGGAGCTTATTTTTTTCTATAGGATACTCATATGATATAGAACAGTGCTATGAAGCATTTTTTTTAAAATTAATTTTTGAAATTTTTAAGTTAATTTTAGCCCTAAAATGATGGAAAAATTGGGTGATTTGGGGTTAATTAGGTAATTAAGGTGTTAATTACTGATTTAGATATTAATTAGATGTTTAGGGATGTTAATCTCTTATGTGGAACCCTAATCCTATCCTTTGGAGTATTAAGTATGGTTAATTAGGAAAATTAGGTAATTAATATAAGAATTTAGTAATATGTGAAATTGTAATTAATAAATCTAAAAAAATAGGGTTATTTAGATAATATTATAATAGAAATCAGAAAAATAATAAATCTGAAAATAACATTTAATCTTAAGTAAAAGTCTTAAAATGTAAGATTTTCACACATCGGGAATAAATCTGATACCGCAATTAGGGTTAGCGTGTACCGAATAATTTAGAATATCAAATTACGACCAAATAGGTATTTGGACACTCGAGCTTAATGTGATTAATTTCACCTTAGGATTTGAGCATATTTAAGGCTTAGAAATCAAAGTTTAAAATCTTATTTAGGATTTGAACACTAAAATAGAGTACAACAAATCATTAGGATGTAATGGGTATACACGAAAAAAATGAATTAAAATATAACTTGAAATATGAAACCGTAAATTCTAAGTACTAAAAAGACCTATTTGTATTATAGGACACCCAGAGACAAAATCAGCTTGCGATTAAGAGATCGAGCGACCGAGCAAATCCAAGTAAATTGGGTTATTGCTTATTGTAATAGAGTACTAGTTTTGTAGTACTTGGAGACTTAGGCTTGTATATGATTGTGATTGTAAGTAGTTATGCATGTGTTGATGTATCTGAATTTGTATTCTGAGTGATTTTGTGACCGATTGAATTGGTATGAAATTGTTGAATTACCCTAAACGAAATTTAATCTTAGTCGACCCAAATAACCAAAAATGTCATGCATTGCAACCGTTAGGGGATCATAGGATTCTCCAACCAAATACTGACCCCTTCGAAAGGGATAGCGCAGGATTGCAAATGGTCCCTTCTTCATCCTTAGTCGAACTACGTGACAGGAGAGGAGGTCGCGGTGAGGGTGAAGTCAATGGTTCAAGGTAGTTGCGGGAGGAGCGAGGTCTCCATTGCATAAGCCTGGGTTTGGTTGTGAGCTACTGCATAACATGGAAATCCTCAACCCAGATTGGAGCGGGTGAAATTTCTCTGATTTCACAACGGACCGGACTACGTTGTACGATGACACTTGATTGTTGCATTGGCATGAAAATAATTGTTTGATAACCCTGTTGTGCTTGTATGCATTCATGAGTCTCCGATTTAACTTACTGAGATGTAGTTGCTCATACCCTTATAGATCCTTTTGCAGGTTTTGATTTCTGAACATTTCAAGTACTATGCTGCCTACAATTACCCAAAGGTTAGTCCATTGGAAGCCAGGGGTGTGAGGATCAAGTACTTAGTATAATGTGTAACTAGAGTGACCATGTAATTAGGGATGAAAGACTAATAGTTATTATGCAATCTAGTGAACTGTTATGTTTATGTAAAACTTCCTAGGAAGTTTTGTGAACTTATATATATAATATTGTACATGTTATTAGAAATTTGCACATTTATCATAATTGTAGTTTAATTGTAATCGGACTGTTTACTTTAAAGCGAGGAGTCATCGACGCCTTGTGTAGGTATGTCTACGGTAGACACTGTGAGGTAGTTACTATCATAGAATGGTTTACACGGCGAGACTGTTGCGAATCTACGACTTCAAGGCGTAACAGTGAGCCTCTTTCCATCTTTGGAAGAGCTCAATAACTTATTCATTCAAAATGACATCGTTTTCTCGATTATCATGGAATATTCATCAGAAGGATTGAAGTTGATGAAGAACATAGCAATGTTAATGAGCTAAAGCACACGGAGCAAAAGCAAGAGGTAGATAATGAATACTTTTGGACTTTATATTTTAATTGGGCTTTGGATTCAGTTTGTTATTGACATGTTTAAGTAGAGAATCTATATATATATTATATTTATATATATATATATTAGTATTAAAGTGCATAAGGTTCTTGTTAACCACTTTTGATGTCTTTCATATTTTTTATCGCATCATTTCATTATTCTCCTTAAATTATATCTCGTGCAACTCTTCCTTAAGCAGTTGGCTATCAATAATTTGTTCATTTCAACTACTAACTACATTCCACTTTTATCAAAAAAAAAAAAACTAAATTAGTAATCCCATCTAATCCGTTAACCTTTTATCTCTCCATTTATCTTCTAAACTATCTTTATCATTTAAATAAAAAAAGAATAAAAAAAAATGTATCTTTTGTTAAGCACATATGTCAAAGATGCTTGACCCCATCAGTAAAGATTAATGTAAATAGAAATTTGGGAATACTTAAGTGTAACAATTAGCTCAAGTGATCTTTTATTTTTTATTGTTGTCAAGATGTATGAACGTATGAGATCAGATTTTTGATAATTTACGTATACAGAACATGGATGTGTCAATAATATATGTTAGTAAAATTGAAACAATGATATTTTTTCAAAAAAAAAAACCTTACTTCAATAGCAAATATTGATTAAATAAAAAGTGTAATAAATTTTTCCAAATAATAACAATATTAGGCAATTAAAATAATGGATAAAAAATAATAACAATTATAAAAATAAATATGATAGAAAATGATAACTACATAGTTGGCAAGATTTATAAATATATCTAATGGTTGATAACATATGTAGTTAAATAAGGAATTTCCCTTTTAACATGTGTTATACAAAATATTTGCATTAGTTGAAGAGATTTAGTCTATATGTAAAGATAAATGTGGATTCTGACCAGATAATATTATAAGCCCGGTAATTATTCATCCACGTTTTTCTTGCCTCTATAATGTGAACTTTAGCATAAAATATTGTGAAAATGTATGCTCATATGAGATCTTCTCTAGATTTATTATGATAAAATTACATAGACGAGCTTCAATAAAATTAAGTGGTAAAAAGTTAAATGGAGAATTTTCTACATAATTAGACATTAAAAAAACAAAAAAGATTCGAGGCCAATCGAACGTAAACAAAATCTCATTATAAATACATATTATATATGTATATATAACGACATTTATTTCTGTTAGATCATACAAAATTTTTAAGTCTTCAACTGTATTTTAGAGGGTCTATTTGTCAAGTATCACACTCATTTTGCAAATAAAAGTACTAGCTATTTATCCATCCACTCCCTTAAAACTACAGTAACCACTAGGAAGTTAGGATCGAATTCAAGGTAAGGTTAAAACTCTATAGAATTAGTTAACATCAGGCTTATGATTGGGGAAAAAAAAATTCTGATATATATATCATCTTAGATTTCTTGCAATTGAAAGTCAAAAACTATCCAGCTTCTAAACATTGTAGTAAAAGGATAGAACAAACAGCAAACTTTGAAGGTACCACTATAACTACATGGAGAAATTGCAGCAAGTTGCTGCTGCATATTTGTGCCTTAAAAACTCTAGCTCTTATTGCTACACGCATTAAGGTTCACTAGAACATGCTTTAGATTGCGTTTTATATAAATATATGCATCTTTAAACAGAAATACTAATATGCATGACAGTTTCATATTTCAATTCCTATTCTGATAGGCTGATTATACTTTACCAGTGGTCAAGGCATTGATGCCTTCACCTTCAACGGCTCCAGATCGAGAAAATGCTTAACAACTTTATATGTACGTAATAATGTCAGTGGAACTCCATATATAATCTACAATTAGATACCTACAAATATTTTTCGAGAATGATTGAGAAGTAAGGATTGACTTAAATGCAAAATATATAATATCTCAATAAATTAAATGAAAAATATGAGTAATATGATCAATTTGTCCTCTTTTCTCAATAAAAGGACCTAACAGCTTTCTTTTACCTCTTTGTATAGGTTATAAATTTCAATTGGGATTATTGGCCCAAAAAAAAAATGAAAAGAAAAAGGATTATGTTGTCTCTAAGTTCTTACTAGTAAGTGATTGGGCTCTACACATGTAAGGCTTGCAAAACAATTATATAGCGGGGAACGTTGAGGGATTGTTCGGCATGATCGCTCTAATACTTGAGTTAGTAATGGGGCACTCGATGGTAGGAAATAAAATAGATGAATATGCAAGCTTGATGTGCTAAGTCTAGAGAGTTTTACGTTAGATAGTGATCTAGTATTTATAGTGGAGTGAAGCCAGTGGTTGATGGAAGAGATCTTCTCCCAAAAGTATAAAAGAGTGGAGTCATTATACCTAACGTGTCCTACTTATTCAAAATGTGACTATTTCATCCTTATCTTGTACATTCTAATCATTGCAAGACTTGCTGAGCTTGGTCCGTACAGATCTAGTGCTTAAGCCCACAAGAGTGAGACCTAAACCAATGAGACGTATCAAATACAATCAAGCTTGAAAAGCCCATATCCAAAAGAACTAACTTCTGGATAATTGTATGGTGGCATAATACTTACAGTAATCAGAAATCAGGACCTGCAAAAGGATCTATAAGGGTATGAGTAACTATAGCTCAGTAAGTTGAATTGGAAATCATGAGAGTATACAAACACAAATAAGATTATCAAGCAATTATTCTTATGCAATGTAACAATCAGGTGTCATCACATAACGTAATCCGGTCTGTTGCGAAATCAAAGAAATTTTACCTGCTCTAATTCGAGTTGAAGTGTTTTTATATTATGCAACAGCTCACAACCAAACCCAAGCTTGTGCAATGGAGACATCGCTCCTCCTGCGATTACCTTCGAACCATTGACTTCACCCTTGCTGCGACCTTCTCTCCTGTCATTTAGTTCGACTGAGGATGAAGAATGGACCATTTTGCAATCTTGTGCTATCTCTTTCGAAGAGGTCGATATTTGGTTGGAGAATCCTAATAATCCCCTAACAGGTTGCAATGCATAATATTTTGGTTATTAGAGTCAAATAAGATTAAATTTCATTTAGGGTATTCAAACAATTTCACACAATTCAATCAATTACACTACAAATATCAGTACGCATTCAGATACATCAAACATATGCGTAAACTACTTACAATTACAAGCATATACAATCCTAAGTCTCCGAGTACCATAAAATAGCACTCTAATACAGTAGTAGTAATGACCCAACTTACTTGAAATTTTTCAGTTGTTCGATCACTCAATTGCAAACCGATTCGTTTCTAGGCATCCTATAATACAAATAGGTCTTTTTAGTACTTATATTTAATAATTCATATTTTAAGTTATAATTTAGCTTATTTTTTCCATGTATATTTATTATTTACTAATGATTCATTCTACTCTATTTCAAGATTTGGTTCTAAATTAGATTCTAGTTTTGATTCTGGAATCTTAAATATGTTCGAATCCTAATGTGAAATTAATCACATTAAGCTCAAGTATTTAATATCCTAATTGGGTCTTAATTTAGTATTCTAAACTGTTCAGTATACGTTAATCCTAATTGCAATACCGGATTTATTCCCGATGTGAAAAAATCTTATATGTTTTATATAATTACCTAAAATTAAATTTTGTTTTAGATTTATTATATTTTGATTTTTATATTATATTATCTAATTAAATCTAATTTTTCATATTTATTATTTTCTACAATTACTACATAATTCCTTCATTAATTACACTTAACACTCCAAAGGCTAGGATTAGGTTTTCACATCAGAGATTAACATCCCTAACCCTCTAATTACTATCTAAATCAGTAATTAACGTCTTAATCACCTAATTAACAAAAAATTACCAATTTTTCTATCATTTTAGGGATAAAAAATTACCTAAAAATTTTAAAAATTAAATTTAGAAAAATAATTTCATAGCATTATTCTATATCACTTAAGCATCTACAGAAAAAATTTGAACTCCAAACTATACTCTTAAGCCTATTTATTTTTAATCCTAATCATGTTCGGTTTTGCTCAATTTCTTAAGAATCCTATATTTTTAGACGTGATTATATTTAATCACTATTTTTCCCTAAATCTACATATAATAAAACTTAGAATAATAAATTTCATAATTTTCTGGGTAAAATAAATAATTTTACAAAATTATACAAAATCGAGTAGATGAGAGACCTACCCAGTCTAATGGCTTTTGGCCTTCCAACATCAATCCAGGTGTATCGGTCAACCAGGTGGTGGGTCTGAATGGGGTGGTGGTGTGCGGTTCAGTTCCAGGTGGTAGTGGCGTGTGGGTTTGGCTCACTAGCCCTAATTGCATAATTTTCCTTTCTTTTTTTTTTTTACTTTAGTTTTTCTCTTGAATTTCGATGCTCTATATTTTTCTCTGATTTTTAATTATCTAAAGGAGCTCTGTAATTTTTTTTCCTATTTATAGAGCTTTTTGTTAATTAATGTACATTAAATTAAACAAGACTTTACTTAAATCCCTTATTTTTTAGCTTTTGTGTTGCTTGATTTTGATTGAGCAATTTTTTTTTTTACCTTCCTGACTTGCTATGGACCACATTCACCTCATTCCTACTCTCTAATTTTTTTTTCTGATTTTTCTTTAATTAATTAATAATTTTCTTTAATTATTTAATAAGTTTTTAGCCACTTTAAGAATTTTCACGTATTTTTATCTACACGTAAATACATGTGGGGTACATGTGAACTTTCCTAATTATTATTTAGGTCATTCTATGAATTTTAGTATACATAATCTATCTCTCGTAATTTATTAATTATTAGATTATACTTTTAGTCTTTTCGATAATTAACAATTATTATACTTAAAATTTGAAAATTTTATAGTCTCTTATTTTATTACATATTTCTTAAATTCAAGTTTACGTAGTCATTTTATTAATCTTTATATCCATAGTTTTATAATTTGGGTTGATCGGATCTTTTAACCAATCGCCTTAAACTTTGTGTTATAAGTTCAATCTTAAGATCATTTGACTTAACTTTAGGTCTTACAGACATAACCAGATCCCTCTCTCTTTCAATATCGAAAACTTCTACGGCTTCATCCTGTTTTTTACAGGATTAATTTTCCCTTCATCACACCGTTAATTTAATATTTATTAGATCTAATCTATTAAACCATAATCGGTTGAATAATCAATTTAAAAACATTAAATTAAAGATAAAACGAAGGGCACGAACAATTTGATAAAAAATATAGATAGGATAAAAAACATAACTAGAAAAATCACTCACTCATTGAATGTGATTAACTAATTTTAGCAACCTTGCCCTATATTATTTGGTGACTCTATTAGGAACAAAGAGACTTGATAAAATAGTACCTGTATGCAAGAAGAGGGGAAATGATGGGCATGTCTAGCAATACGAGAACCAACATAAGAGGGTTAAGTAAACCTAGGTAACATAAGATATTGGCATGCCAACTGCTATACAAGTACCTAAAATCGTACAAGCACTTGATACTATGCAAGCACTTAGAATTATGTAATCGCTCACTACTAATAGTAAGCCCTACAACTAGTTACTTAGGGTTTCGATCAGCTGAAAGATCCGATCGAGTCTAAATTATAAGTAAAATTAGAAATATTAGTAAAATGATTCCGTAAGTTTGAATTTAAGAAATAAGTAATAAAATAAAAGAATATAAAAATTCTAAATTTGAGTATATAACTAGTTATTTATCGAAAATGCGTAAAATGCATTCCGATTATTAAACAAATCGCTAGAGATAAATTATATGTATACTAAAAATCATAGAATGACCTAAATAATATTTAGGAATATTTATTTGTAATATATATGAATTTACATGTAGGTAAAAATACGCGTAATTACTTAAAATACGTAAAATGTGCTAAAATAATAATAAATAATTAAATAAAATTCATATTAATTAAGTAAAAATCTAAAAATGGAGGCATAACAATCTGGAATTAAAGAAACAAAATCAACCAATTAAAATGCAACAAATAGAAAGTGGAAAAAAGAAGAGATAAGGCACAATTGTCTTGTTTAATTAATACACAATAATTCCCTAATGCTTTATAAATAGCAAGAAAATTTTACAAACTCATTTGGTTAGTTTGGAGGGTGAGAAAAATGGAGAGGGTCGAAATAGTAAGTGTTTTAATTAATTAAAAAAAAAATTACTCAAATATGTGCAATTAGGACCTTAGAGGAGAACCCAAACCTGACGAGCAACTAGAAGTAGACGGCTACCACCATTACATGGTGGTGGCAGTGCCCAGGTGTGCCGACATACCAATTGCCACCTACGGTGGCAGAGCCAACAAAATTAGTGAGTTCAATTTCCAACCTGATTTTGTGTAATTTTGTAAAAATAGTAAATTTTCTTAGAAAATTATGATTTTGTTATTCTGGAATATTTTTGTATATATTTTTAGAAAAAATATTATTTTTGATGAAAAATTTCCTATGACATATGATCCTTAAGAAATCATATAAAACCAAGCATATTTGGTTTAGAAATAAATGACCTTAGGAGCATAGTTTTAAGCTCAAAATTTTTGTGTAGACTACTTAGATGATATAGAACAGTGCTATGAAGCCTTTTCAAAAATTAATTTTCTAAATTTTTAGATAATTTTTAGGCCATAAAATGGGTAATTTAGGGTTAATTAAGTAATTAAATGGTTAATTACTGATTTAGTAAATAATTATATGTTTTAGGATGTTGAAATCTGATAAAGTATGATACCTGTTGTATTTAAGGTATTAGATTGTAATTATTAGGTTAATTATGTAGTAAATTTTAAATTAATTTTGTAAATTAGGGTAATTAGGTGTAAAATCTGATTTAGGATGACTTTAGACATTTTGAAATAATAATTGATGTTAGGAGATGGTAATTAAAGTGATAAAAATATTAGATGTGTATTATGTACATAATAAGTAATGGTACATAATACACAATTATTAGAAATATAATAAATAGAAAGATATTAGAATAAAAATTGATATTATGATAATAATAGATATATACAATAAATCTGATAGGAAACTTAAATTAGGCTAATTATATGAAAATGTAAGATTTTTTAATAACGAGGATGAATTCGGTGATTAAACTAGGATCCAAGTGTACAGCATAGACTAGAACAATAGTTAGAGACTAAAAAACGATATTTAAGATATCCAAAGATAATGCGATTAATTTCACATTATGGGTCGGAATGATTTCTTAGGGTGTACATATGAATCTTAACCAAAAAATGAGTTGAAAACTTAATTTAGAAATCGATGCGAAAACTGAAACAGAACTTAACACTATTCAAGAAGAATTGACGACGACCTGAGCGAATTGGACCTCGAGTGAGCAAGCGAGCAAGCGAGCAAGGAGTTAGGTAAGTTGGGATTATATGATACTGTATTTTAGAGGCTTGAGATTATACTTGGTTGTGCTTGTTAGATTGTTGGTTGTGTGCATGTGCTTGATTATGAGTGATGTTATGATTCTGTTTGTTATCTGGCTTGCATTGTATGAAGTGATCAATCACCCTATACTGAACTTAACAAAGATATGACTTATAAACATAAATCGAACCCTTTATAAAAACCATTAGGGGAAACCTAGGATTCTTTGATTAAATACGACCCTTTCGAAAAGGATAACGTAGGATTGCATATTGGTCTATTCTTCATCCTTAGTCGAACTAAGTGACAGGAGAAGGTCACAGCGAGGGTGAAGTCAATGGTTCGAAGGTAATCGCAGGAGGAGCGGTGTCTTCATTGCACAAGCCTGGGTTTAGTTGTGAACTACCGCAATGCATGTGCAAGCAAATGCCATCGCACGACGTTGTCCGGCCTGTCGTAAAGATTAGAGAAATTGCGCCCGCTCTAATCTAGGTTGAGGAGTTGCGTTAATGCAACAGCTCACGACCAAACCCAGGCTTGTGTAATGGAGACCTTGCTCCTCCCGCGACTATCTTGGAACCACTGTCTTCATCCTCGCCGCGACCTCCTCTCTGTCACTTAGTTCGATTGAGGATAAAGAAGGGACCATTTTGCAATCCTGCATATCCTTTCAAAGGGGTCGGTATTTGACCGGAGAGTCCTAAATTCCCCTAACGGGTTGCCATGCATGTTCGATTATGATTACTGGTCATATATTTGCTTAAGTCCAGTTTAGGGTATTCAATCATTTCATGCAAATCATACAATACATGCTAGAGCAACAAATAGAATCATAGCATCACCCATAATCAAACACATGTAACATATTCAACTATCTAACAAGCACAACAAGCATAATCTTAAGCCTCCAAAATACAGCATCGTATTATCCCAACTTACCTCGACTTCTCGCTCACTCACTCGAGATTTGATTTGCTCAGGCCATTGCCGATCATCCCTATAATATAAACGTAGTTTCAGTTTTTCATATAACTATTATAAGTTTATTTTATCCTATAACGCTTATTGTTATGTATTGTTTAGCGTTTAATATACCTAATTATCTAGGTCTTAAGTCTTTTATAATTATTCTAGGTTTGGGTTTAGGTTCAGGTTCGCGTTCAGCATCGATTTCTAAATTAGATTCTAGTTCGATTTCTAGGTACTATTTTGTACCTAGACCCTAGAAATTTGTTTCAACTCATAATGTGAAACTAACCACATTATTTCCAGATACCCTAAATACGATCACTACCCCTAGTCAGCATTTTATTTCATCCGGTACACTTAAATCCGTATTAGTGTACCGAATTTACTCATGTTGTGAGACATTTTTATATTTTTCATATAATTACCTAAAATTGAATTTTGTTTCAGATTTGTTATGTTCTAATTTTCATTATTTTATTATCTAATTAAACCTAATTTTTCCATATTTATTAATTTTCAATTCTACATATCCTAATTTTACTACATTTACCACATAACACCTTCATTACTTACACTTACACTCCATAGACCAGGATTAGGTTTCCACATCAGATACTAACATCCCTAAATATCTAATTACTATCTAAATCGGTAATTAATATCCTAATCACCTAATTAACTCCAAATTACCCAATTTTTTCCATCATTTTAGGGCTAAAAATTAACTTAAAAATTTCAAAAATTATTTTTTAAAAAATGGCTTCATAGCACTATTCTATATCACATGAGCATCCTACAGAAAAAAAAATGAGCTTCAAAATACACTCCTAAGGTCATTTATTTATAAACCAAAATGTGTTCGGTTTTGCATGATTTCTTAAGGACCCTATATTACGGGAGTTGTTTTCATTGAAATAATATTTTTCCTACAAACTACATACAAAAATATCCTTGAATAACAAAATTTATAATTTTATAATAATATTTACTATTTTTACAAAATTACACAAAATCGGGTTGGAAATCGGACTCACCGATATGGGTGGCTCCGGCCACCGCCAGTTGCCGTGGCCTTATCGTCCAACCTGGGTGCTGCTACCACCGTGTAGTGGTGGTGGCCGTCCACTCCCAGCTACTCGTCTGGTGGAGGTTCCAGTTAAAGGCCTAATTGCACAGTTTTTTCTAATTTTTTTCTAAACTGAATTTTCCTCTCAATTTTTGCCTCGCTCTAATTTTTTCTGATTTCTAACTGTCCAAATGAGTTCCTAGATTTTTCCTGCTATTTATAGGGCTTTAGAGGATTTATTGTGCATTAAATGGGACAAGACAATTGCCTTATCCTTGATTTTTGGCTTTTATGTTGGCTATTCTAATTGGTCGAATTTTTCTTGTTTTTCCTAACTGTCACGACCCAATTATGGTTCATTCATGATTTTTCCTGATTTTTCTTGATTTTTTTCTTAATTAATTGGAATTTTCTTTAATTATTTAGTATAATTTTAGCACATTTCGCGTATTTTAAGTAATTACGCGTATATCTACACACATGTAAATTCATATATAGTACAATAAATATTCCTAAATATTATTTAGGTTATTTTATGATTTTTAGTTTACATATAATTTATCTCTACCGATTCGTTAATTATTGGAATGCATTTTACGCATTTTCGTAAATAACAAGTTATACACTTAAAATTTGGAATTTTATATTCTTTTATTTTATTGCTTTATTTTCTTAAATTTAAACTTACGGGATCATTTTACTAATATTTTTTAGCTTTACTTTATAATGTAGGCTCGATCGGGTCTTTCAACGATCGAAACTTGAATAGTAGTTTTAGGGCTTACAAGTGCTGGCTAATAAACGGCTTACAATTACTCTGAAGCTATCAACTACTGGATCCTAGGGAGTGGGAAAAATATTTGAAGAATAAATATTTTATTTTTAAGGTCTAAGCTTTTATTTTAGAATTTTTCATTTCTCAATAATGCAATAACTAGGAATTATTACAGTGAAACATTGTAAACTAATTATAATAATAAAATTATAGTGTATATATATATATATATATTTTCCTCACTTTCTTAGATAAATGATTTATTTAAATTACAAATTGTTTATTTCAAAGTGGGGTTAGTCGCGTACGTTTGGGGATAGCGGTTGTTAGGCCAATTTTCTATTTAGAATGGTTTGACGGCGAGGCTGTTACGAATCTGCCGCTTTGTGGCATGATATTAATGATTTACTTGCACAAAAAAAAAAAGAATGTCTTAGGTTTAAAAGAAGTACTAACTAACCAGGGATTTCATTTAAATATTATTGAAAAATTGGTTGATGTATGGGGTTTGGGATCTGTATGTAACTGATATTGATTATTGCCACAAGAAAATACCTCAAATTGTTATAACAAACTGATTGTTGTATTTTAGATAATTATAAGAAATTTGGTTATTATAATATTAGTTGGTCATCTAATAATTAGATTTAATTATACTTGTTTTATTAACTTAAACTAGATCATGCATAAGTATACATTACATTAAAAAATGTTCCGATCGTAAACATTATATAAGGTAGCGAGATACATAGGGGGTTTTATTTACATATATTCGAATTAAAGTATTAGTATAGTGCACTTATACAATATAACCTTCCCTTTAACCCACGAAATAACTAGGCATTGGAGATACCAACTGCCTGGTTAAATGTCTAATTAAAAGGGCCCTTATTTAAGGCTGAGTGTAATTACGAGGGCTTGTCACAACCATTTTTGGGAAAACTTAATTTTTAAACCAGAAATTTAAATAGACGTATTATTTTGATAGTATTGTAGTTATGCGAGTTCAAGTATAGTACCCAAATTTTGATTTAGCCTTGTATTGTCTAATTTTAACTTTAGAGGGCATTTAAATATGAGTGTTTTATTATAATCTAGTAAACCGCATGTATTTGTATAGCATTCTGTTTGATTATAAAATTCATATATTTGTAATTAATTACTAGATAACTCGTCTATGTCTATAGTTGAGGGATATCTCACTAAGTTTTAAATAACTTACACCTTTATAAGCTTTTATTGTAGGAGGATCTATTTATTGTTCTTAGTCAAGGCATGTGTCAGTTTAAGATTTTTGAGGAAAGTATATAAAAGAAGAGAGTCCAAGTGAATATAAATGCATAGGGGAAACTCTCAACAAAATTTCCAATGGAAATATTGTATTATGATATTTATTAGCCATGTAGAAAATTTTCTTTATTGTTATTACTTGACTATAGTGTTATGGGACTTATGGTCCCATACTTCTTTGTATAGTAATGATATTGTATGAAAGCTTATATATTATATATGTTGTGATATGATCGTTACCTGTATAACTCTTTGATAACTAGTCATATAATAGTTTTGTATGTTGTATAAAAGGTGGTTGATTGGAAAGAAGTCAATCTATAGCATTTGTATAGTATAGGATGACTTGCCTAATTGGGCCCGCTCATTGAGTTGTGACAATCATATTTTGTAAAAGGAATGTATGTTACAAGCACAATTAAAAGAATTCATCTTATTTGTGAAAAGTATAAGTGATAAAATAATTTAAATGGTCAAAGATATATTTGATTAGAAATTTTGTAATAGAGAAAACTTTCGAAATTATATATTATAAGTTGGTCAATAAAAGCCATATTATAATTGTTCATAATTTTAAAATCTCTTATGGTTTTTTTTTTTTGTTATATAATATTAAATTTGGGCAATCTAAATAATAATTTCAACTACGAGGGTTTAACGAAAGATTTTAAATGATATATTAGTAAACGATGCATTTGCGATACGTATGTAAATTTAAATAACGTTAAATTTATATATTTATAATTTATCATTATCTATTCGGTAAAAAAATTAATTTTTTTTAAATAATATAATATAGATTTATTATTTTTTCCTATCTACACCTATTTTAAATCCTTTAATTTCTTACTTATTTGTAAATTAAGATTATGGACAGAAACTATTTATGTGCATCAATATTAATCATTAGCATAGTTATATTTGATTATAATCTGAATTTTGGTCATGTAATATACACATGTAAAGCAAGCAAGAGAGAAAACGGAAAGAGAGAGAAATATTGAACAGATCATAAGGATAAGTATCATGTTTCGTGTAGAGATACAATAGAAAGGGGAAAAAGTCGATCTAAGTTTTCAGATTGGGAGAGATTAATAAAAGGACTACTTAACGAATTTATCCACTATTTATGTTTTTAAATAAACTATATTAATATTAGGTTTTTTTTTAAAAATAAAATTAAAATAGGGGTAAATAAAAAAACCCTAAAGTAATAGTAGTTACTTAAGAGGTAATTGCTTTAATAATGTATAGATAATAGATCGATCTATCTATATATATATATATATATATATAAATAAATTAATATATTGGCAATAGATAGATATAGGAATATATTATAATGTATAAAATAAAAAATACCTTTTATTGAGATTGAAGATAGATAAAAATTGAAATTATACATCATATAATAGATTATTTATTTACAAAAAATTTATTTTTTAATTTCTTAATAAAAAGTTTAAAAAAAAAGAGAAAAAAAAAAAGCATACCCAATCTTAAAATATACATATATATAAAATTCTGGAGAATCCTTTAGCAATCATTGTGCTCAACTATCTCCTCTCCCTTAAGAGAGGGACATTATCAGGTCCTTCTCTCTTTTGGTCCGAAAACTTCTATGGATTTATTCTTTTTTTTTTTGTTTTTACGAGACTAATTTTACTCTTTATTATTCCTTTAAAGTTTAATATCCGTTAGTTAAAATTAAAATTAGTTTAATAATTTATATTTAAAAAATATTAAATTAAAAATAAAAATAAAAGCTGTAATCTATTGATAAAAAACACGAACAGCACCATTGAAAAACCCCTTACTCTCGTAAACAGGATTTTTGTGCTGTTTTAAATTTGGGTTCTGATTTTCTTGGCGGGGATTCTATGTTTTTCTTTTGTTCTTCTTTTTATCGTTCATTTTGTGTGATAAGGTATAAAAAAATAGCATATAAGAGATTTTTACAGTTGCTGAGTTCCATGAATACAATAGATAGTTTGTCCAAAATCGAATACCCCAAAAAGATCTTCTTTTGAAATTCTTTGACAGTTGTCTGTGAATAATATCGGGGGATTTTGCAGAGAAGAACGTGGTAATCTCGTCGTGTTTTTCTTATTTAACCCGTGGATTCGTTTTTCCCAACAAATAAAAACATGACAATCAGGGGCATCAAATTCAGGTTTTTCTTCGAACTCACCTTGGGGATATATCTTCTCAGTAAGGGGGAAAAATGGAAAAAAAAAAAAAAAAAAAAAACCAAAAAAAAGGTTCATAAAAAGGGGGACATAGCAGGAACCTATTTTGGGTTTTTTTTTTCTTTTTTCTTCAGTTATGATCTTAACAACACTTATTGCTTTGCTTTCAAACAGCATGGATTCCGCTCGAATCATTATTGAAACTCTTCCAAAATTGTCGGTGAAGATTTGTTGCATCCCCAAATTTCCCCCGGGGCGTGTGCAGGTCATGGAAGGCTTTAATCTATGATGCCCATTTCATTTAAAAAGCACTGGATCACATGTCATCAAGTGGCTATTCTTCAAACAAGCATCGTTCCCCTCGTTTGGGAAGCCATTGCGCTCGACTCTATATTGGGTTTAAAGATTATGATTCCATCGAGAACCCCTCGAGTTGTATTTTATTACAACCGGATAATGATTTGGTCTCAAAACAGGATGCCTGTAGTAGTGGGTTGGTGCAATGGATTGATACTCTTGAGGAAATTTAACGGAGACCCCAACTCGAGAAACAAGATTTACCGAATGCAATACTAGAGAAGAATCCCGATCCCGAAAGGCCGTAGTTATTTAATTTTGGTTATGACAAGCTATCGAATGACTATAAAGTGGGTCATGATTCTGAAAGGCGAGCAGCTTTTTTATTGCAAATTCTTGGATGAAGGTCTTCGGACTTCACGTGTGAACTACACCCACACAGGGCCTTGCCTTTTTGTGCTGATGCTTTTATTTGGTTGATAACAAAGGAAAAGGAGGAACGTTCGAAAGGATTTCGTCTCTTTTGATTTAATGACCCGATCGTTTCAAGTACATCTTCTAAATGAATACAAAGATATCACGTATCCAGCATTTGAACTTGTGTGCCACGTAACAGTTGGATTTTATGTGTCGATTTATGGGTAATGAAGGAGCTTGGAGTGAAAGAAACTTGGGTGAAAATCCACACTTTTCCTTTGACAAAGCCAGTGAGGAAAATTTCTGCCGGATTATCGTTGTGGCATCATAATTACAATAACAAAATGGTACCACTAAAGCCATTGCTTTTCAGGTACATCCATTCTTGGAACTCATATTTTATGTGGAAAGTCTAGCGTCGCCCGATCGTGAATAGCGGCATATGTACTGGTTCTGTTGTTTATTTAACCAAATATGGGGAAGGAAAACATAACAAATTTCTTGTTGCTAGGTGAAGTGACGTGGGGTCTTTTGGTTCCAACAACTCTTTTGCTATTTATTTCGTGCATGTGAGATGGGACCAGCTTTAGGAGTTTTTAATTGTTTAATTATGGATCTACATGTAGAGGTTTTTTCCCTTTTTAAAAACCCTTAAAAAAAAAAAAAAAAAAAAAGAAGAAGCATATCTACAGAAAACAAGTTCATCTTGGTGAAGCAATTTCACCAATATTTTTTGTATTGTAGGAGCCACTTATCTATTGAATTTGTTAGTGCTTGGGGAAGGGATGGACCATAAGCATCCCTTTGAACAGATAACCCTGGGGCATCATAGCTATGCACAAAAGCTTTTAAAAGTCCTCAATGTTTTTTTTTTTTTTTTTTTTTTAAATTTCATGTTATTACATATATGAGAAAGGATTAATTCTAATTACTCTTCGTACAATGGTTGGTGTGAGACCGGGTGAGCTGCCATTGAAGGACAGGGTAACGTGGCTCACTTAATGCATGAGGTTTCGTACCGTGACATATGAGAAAGAAACTAAAAAACGGAATAAGTATCAAATATTCATAACGTCGGTAGCACGTGATTTAACTAAACATTATAAATATTTTTCATATATCTTCTAGTCTATATTTTCCTATGAACAAATATTAAAAAGAACAAGAGTAAAAATTTTTTTGCAACATTTGTGCAATCTGCCTTTGAAGAGCATTAGTTTTGCACTTTAAATGTACATATACGTGACGTTCCCAGTCTTTTTATGAATTTTCTTTGTCCTGCTTTCACCCTTTAATTTCTTTCGAGTTTGTACCGAAAATTTAAAATTATTTTTCATATAACCCGTCTAATTATTTAAATTATTAGAGAAATTAGTTATGGTGTTGTTTTTAACGTTCGGCAAACTCATGTTTTTTTCCTTTAGAGGATAGTTTTATAGGGTAGACGAATTTTTTAGGTTTGAGAATATGGCCTTGGCCTTTAATGCAATAGTATGTTTTTGCTCATGAGCAGCATGTAAGACATCAATAGTAATTCTAGAAAAGCTTTTATGTACATAAAATTATATATCATAAAAAGAATTTTGCTTCATTTATGCATATTATGTTATTTATCACCACGGATTCATCTGGGGACTAGTTGTGTAAGAATTTAAAAGGGTACACAAGACGATGAACAAGTGCATGCCTGCCTAGTTGCAATTGAATTGTCTTATTTTGTTTGTTCTCAACCACCGGATGATCATTTTTGGATGATCCCCCTTCTCATGGTGTTCAAAAATTAAACTTTAAACTAGAAAAGTCCTATTACTTATTTAAAGAGAAAAGCTTTAATAATACTAATATATCACTGGGAAACGATGAAAATATTAAATATCAATAAAAATTTAATATGTAAAGATAGTATTAATATTTTTTTAAAAAGGTACGATTTCTCATTGTCATACGAGAAACTTTTATTGGTAATTATATGGTACTCATTCATGTATCAGTTTCCTATTGGAGAGTTTTTTCTTTTTTTTTTTTGTCTATATTTATTTGTATTTAATTTGTATTTATTTAAAATTTAGTTTTGAAAAAACTGTTTTATCTATATTATATTTTACTATTTTTAAATTTCATAATATTATAAAAATGGGATTATAGTGTCGGAAATTTGAAAAACGAAAATTCACGTATTTTTTTGTATAAAAGATTTGAAAAAAAAAAGTATAATTGATGCATTGGAAATAATTGTTTTATTAGAATTTATTGGGTTTTAATTTTGAAAGAAGGATGTATTATATATATGGAATTATAGTTTTTATATTCTTGATATCTTATTCTCGTTAAATACAAGATTTAAATAAATATTAATAAGATACAAATAAGACAGGAAAAAATAAACCACGTTGTACAATTGAATAGTTTTTCCTCGTTGAAGAAGTTAAGTATGACTCCAATAAAGATACATGCTAAGCCTTTCGTTTCTATCTTCCTTAAAAATTTAACATCCCTCTCCAGTATTTTAAAGTAGGAGGGGTCGTGCTATTTGCGTTTTGAATTATACCATTGAACCCATTCCTCACGACACATCCTAGATGAATCTTCTTTTTTATTATTATTATTATTATTATTATTATTATTATTATTATTATTATTATTTTATTATTATTATTATTATCCTTTCCCAAAAAACTTCGTTCCAAAACTTATCGGAGCTTTTGCTTCTACATTGCTTGTTTTTATAGAGCATTTCGTCTAAGTTCTCTCAAATGACATTCAAACAAAGGGGTTTTTGCCCCAAAGAAGTAAACCTTGGGTAAAGTTCTTTCAATAAGATTCCAACAAGGTTTAGAAAATGCAATCAAAATGGGGTTTAAATTAACAAACTTGCAATCCCCTCGATGAATTAATACAATTTTACTAACATAATTTCGAATTCATATTTTGACAATTCTTTAAATCAAGTAAGAAATGAAACTTATTAATATTTTTATGAGTAATTTATAATATTATTTATTTTCAAAATTAATAATACATTTGAAAATAATGTTTCATGTATACATTTGAAAATGTAAAATAAAATAATAAATATTATGTGGGACTTAGCAATTTCGTGTTTGCCATTGAGTTTAAAACTTATTAATTAAAAAAAAAAAACTCCCACCCAAAACTCTATATGAATTTTAACATACTAAAATCAATTCTAAACTCCATAAATATTACCCAAATCTAGTAAATATTCGGTTTTATGAGTTGTGTACTCTATAAGAGCCTGCATTCTTACAAGTTACACCCTTTAAAAGGAAGTGCTTACTTCAGAAAAGTGAATTGTCAACATCACTTTATTCTAATCCCTCTATATATGTTCGATCAGTGTTATTTAAATATAAAGAACCGAGATTTGAGTGGAGTTTTAAAATTGATAAAAACTTCATCTAATAAAACAAATACTTTGAATATCACCCAAAAAAAAATATAGAAAAAGGAAATTTATTGAAAAAATTTTCAAGAAACGTTGACAAGAACAAAGAACGCCAAGTTTACAAACCTTGCTCACGAAAGCAAAAGAAAATTATATCACTTAAAAAATATTTCCAATCACATACAAGTTCATTTATTTTTTCTCATCAAAATCATTAAAAAGAGTTATATTGTAATTAGTCCCTAACTTTGCCAACTTTTTTAATTTACTACCTCAACTTATAATTAGTCAATTTAAAAGTACTTAGTTAATTAGTTAATTACAAAAAGAGTTATCTTTGTCGCTTTTAGTACGTAACCTAACTCTATTTATAGTGTCAGATTACATGGACGACTCAACTAATATTACCAATATATGAAAAAAATTAGTAAAACAAACACTTCATCCGCTACTAAGTTGCCACATGGACATCCAAGTGGAATAGAAACAAAATAAATAAATGAAAAGCAAATAAGATTGAGAAAAAAAGGAGGGGACAACTTTTGTAAAGTTTTCATTGGTGGAAAAGTTAGTAGCTTTCTTCGAGGGAAAGAAGAAAAGAAACCCTAAGTTAGTGCTTGACATGCTTCTCTGGTTAAGGATTCAATGGATTGAACCTTATGAAGATTCAATAAATTTGTTATTTGATTTTGCGATGGTGGGATTTAACGCTTTTAGAAGCTCGTGTTTTTTGGTAAGGTTGGCATAGATGGGCTAAAGAAGGACCTCATCTTAGTGGAGAGTTTTGATTTTGCTTTGAGGTAGGTCTTGGTAGGATAACTCTCATTCTCTTTATGTGGTAGTGAGATGAGTAGTTTATGTAAAGAAAACATTTTGGCTTTGAGGCTAATTCTAAGGTTAGCACACCTAGATCCATAAAATTTAAAAGGAGCATCCGTGGTGTAAATATTCTCTTTAGAACCTCATTAAGAAGAGTCTCAAGTATTGAAACTAGCATTTTCAATGGACCTCTTTCTGTGGGGTAAGCCTTTGAAGATATGGGGAAAGGTTTAAGTTTGAACCTTTAGGATTTTTTTTCTTTCTTTGGAAAAAAGCTATATTTTCCCTATTGATGGAAATTTTAGGAATGTGTTCTTTTTTTCAATCTTACTTGCTTTTTATTTATTTATTTATTTATTGTATCTATTTACCTGGATGTCCATGTGATAGTTGAATGGCTAATAAAAGTGTTTGCTTCACTATTTCTTACATTGTCATGCATATATTGGTTGAATTGTTATTTCATCCAAAAGCATTAGGCAAAGTTAGGAAAATTTATAAGTTCGGGAAAGAAATTGAAAAAAATGTTAAAATTAGGGTACCAGTTATAACATTAACCCTTACAAAAACAATATGCTTTGAAGGAAACTCTCATGTTATCCTATATGTGCCTGGTAGTATTTGGCTTCAAAACTTTTCCCTCCTCATTAACATGTCACTGGCAAATGACCCGTATGTGAAACTTATGTACAGCAATAAAAAAATTTAATATATAAAAAATTACTAAATCAATCTATACATACGTATTAAGAGTGAAAAAATTATTATCAATTGTTAATAAAATGCACGTAAATAAAAAGTAATGAACAATTAAATTGCAAATTTATTTATTTAAAAAATCCAAAAATATATTAATCACATTCATTTGTTTTTGCAAAAAACGCATTGGTACTTAAAAAACAATGAAGGAGATATTAATTGGGGAATTTGGTGTATATTGTGTAATTTAAAACAAAACTAAAATAAAGTTATAAGTGTGCTTTAAGAAAAAATAATAGGATAAAAAGATATATTATTATTATTTTTAATCACGGGTAGGTATTTAAATCTTTTCAATTTCTTGTTCAATCATCTTATGGCAAGATTCACATAGCACCCAAACCAAAAAATATATATCCTTAGGTTATCCTCTATAATATTGTAAGAGCAAGGTGGTCTCCTCATAATTCTTTTAATTTTTAATCTTACCATAAAATAATAAAATGCTTAATAATTCTTAACAAATCTCAATAAATCAAGGGTTTTTAATGTTTAAAAAACCGTTTATTATAATAGGCATATTTTTGTTTCTAGTTTATTATCTCGGTGCATTCTATTAAAAAAAAGTTACCCTTATTAAGTTATCTCCTATCTAAATAATATGCAAACTGCAACAATAATAAAATACTAATGAAGTTGGACGTCTAGTTTTTCTCTAACATCAAGTTTCCCTTGCTCATTAATAATTATATCTCTATACAATCAAACTATATTGAATCATGGTAATTTGTAAAGTAAAATATAGCTGTTATTGTTACTCTATATTTATTATTAAACCCAATCAATTTATAATAATACACATTAACGACGATAAAAAATTATATCTCGTAAATAGTCAAATTATAAGATATACATTAATATAACAAAAAATTTAACGAATACACAATAATATATAGTAATTTCTATACTATATGAAATACATATCTATGTACACATTGATGTATTGTAATAAAAACACCATAGTATATAGTAATTTTAAACATCGTGTATTTCTTTTTTTAAAAGTTTTATCAAATTATCCCTCGTCTCTTTCCACCCAAAAGAGAATATCATATGTTATTATTCCATATATACTTAATTTGTTATAGGTATTTGTTAGTAGACTATTCAATAGATTATAATTTTTTATTGTATACACGTGCATCACGTATACTTATAATTGTTAAAATCGCGATTTATTGTTATTTTTAAGCATGTGTTATAGAAAGTTATTTCGGTAATTAGGTTTTTAACCCAATTTAATATTATGGACTAATATTTGAAGGTGACAAAGTTTAGGAAAATAGGTCAAGTTATGGATATTTTAGGGAAATCTAGCTTGGTAAGCCGAAAAAAGGATCGCTAAATTGGATTTCCCTCTGAACTTACTTGGCTATCTTATGCACAAAAAGTAAACTTAGAAACGACCTTTCTAAAGCTCATTTAGGAAATTGTTTGGCTTTAATAAACCATAAAAGCCTTAAGTATGCTTCAAACTTATTTAAAAAGCAAATTGGCTTTTTTTTTTTAATTACCCATAGCCTTGAGCCTATATCCAAACCCATGATGGCTAAAAGGAAAAGATAAGATTTAATAATTAAGCTTAATCTCAACCGCCATTTTAAAGTCATCCAATAGATAATGTCAACTTCCAAATTCTATAAATAGGAGGCTTCCCTCCCCCCATTTGTTTTTTTTTAAAAATATTAGTAAGCTTGAAACAAATACTAAGCTCTATTGAAATCACTCTTAAAAAGATCAAACAGGTAGTTAATCAAGAATAATTTAAGAACATTTAAGAATATCGAGTTTGATCTACTGTTACACATGTGCACTTCAAATATTAAGTTTACTTGTTCATCCTCCATACCATTTTTTTAACGACATCCCTCTACGTTTCCATTAGTTCAAGACATTTCCCAAAATTGATCAATACACTCATTGAATGTGATTTACTAGCTGTAGCAAAACCCTTTCCATACATTATTGGTGACTCCACTAGGAATGGAGAGACTTGATAGAATGGCACCCATATGCAAGAAAAGTAGAAAAAGATGGGCACATCTAAGAAAAACGAGAACCAACGTAAGAGGGTTGAGCAAACCCAGGGAACCAAGAATATTGGCATGCTAACTACTGTACAAGTACCTTAGAATTAACAAGTACCCAAAACCCTAGAAGTACTTGGTACTATGTAAGCACTTAAGATCGTGTAATCGCTCATTTTCTAATGATTCACTTGTACTATGTAATGATTGAAGAAACTATTTCTAAATATGTGCAAAAAATCTTTAATTGTGTCCCTTGGACTTTTGGTTTGCGAGCAAAATGTAAAAGGTTATTTTGGTAATTAGGCTTTTAACTCAATTTAATCCATAGATCGATATCTTGGATTGGTAACAAAAATTTAGAAATTGGCCAATTAAGGATCTTTAGGGAGATTTAGCTTGATAGATTCAGAGCAAGGATTGTTAGAATTGGATTTTCCGTTCTCAATCTCATTTGATTATTTTTATGCACAAAAAAGTAGACTTGGAAACTGCCTTTCTTAGCTCCTTTGGGCTTACTTTGGCTAGCATCAACAAACTATAAAACAGTAGATTTTTAACAAGTTGTTCTACTGACTACAGGGAAAGAAATGGAATAAGGGTATGAGTCCCTTTAAGGGAGATCCATCTCATACTCTTAGAGCCAAAACTCTATAGCTACCAGTATGGAGTCAAGTTAAGAGCTATTTGTTCGTGCTCTCCCTTTTGGTGGGAAGGACGAACAAATAGCTCTTTAAACTTGCTTCTTAGATTGATCAAATATTGTAAGTGACCAGTAAAATTTTTGTTTT
>JAMXBC010000353.1:7500-10000 GCA_024138005.1 Lumnitzera racemosa
AGAGGGTTTAAATTGATCCTTTCCGGAGAATTAGATAGTCTTCCTGAACAAGCCTTTTATTTGGTAGGTAACATCGATGAAGCTACTGCGAAGGCTACGAACTTAGAAATGGAGAGTAAATTGAAGAAATGACCTTAAATCTTTGTGTACTAACCCCTAATCGAATTGTTTGGGATTCCGAAGTGAAAGAAATCGTTTTATCTACTAATAGTGGACAAATTGGCGTATTACCAAATCACGCGCCCATTGCCACAGCTGTAGATATAGGTATATTGAGAATACGCCTTAACGACCAATGGTTAACGATGGCTCTGATGGGCGGTTTTGCTAGAATAGGCAATAATGAGATCACTATTTTAGTAAATGATGCGGAAAAGGGTAGTGACATCGATCCACAAGAAGCTCAGGAAACTCTTGAACTAGCGGAAGCTAACTTAAGGAAAGCTGAAGGAAAGAGACAAACAATTGAGGCAAATCTAGCTGTCAGACGAGCTAGGACACGAGTCGAAGCTCTCAATCCGATTTCATAACTAATTAATTGGTGGGGTGCGTACGAATAATCAAAGGAACTTCTGTATAAACAGAGGTTCGGTTTCTACACCTTTTTTTCTTCCGATCGAATACAATAAAAAAAAAAGCAAGTGGATTCTTATGCAATGAAAAAATATTCAATTTTAAGGATGGAAAATCAATAAAAGAAGGGGTCAGAAAGACTTATTAGATACCATGACTCTGGTATCTAATAAGTTCTACCTACTATTGGATTTGAACCAATGACTCCCGCCGTATGAAAGCAATACTCTAACCACTGAGTTAAGTAGGTCATTTATCATCACAAAGAGATACAAGAGGAACTCATCCGGATTATAAATCCAATATTCCTTCTAAGCAATACCAATCAAAGAGATGTATGTTGAATCATGTACTATTTATCTTGACAAGAAATTATCTACATAATATGATATGTATAACAAACACAAGGGCTATAGCTCAGCTGGTAGAGCACCTCGTTTACACGTGCGCCAATGTTTTTCAGAGGAGTTCATCACATCATGTAATCAAAAGAATTTTTCTTATTGAAAAATCGATGTCTTACTCCATAATGTTTAGGGAACAAAACAAAAGAACAATAGCCTGATCTGATAAAGGGTTCTCGATCCGATTCGGGTGCCCGTTTAAGCTTCAAATAGAACCCCTTCTTGATTTGAGATATTGATAAGGTGAATACCCAGTCTATTCAATGCTAGACATAATGAGTATAAGGATCTCAAAAAATTCTCTTTTCGCCCTATGAACTTTAAGGTGTATAAAGTTTCATATTTGGTTTTTTTAGGCAGGCGAGGCGATAGAGACTTCATTTAACTTACGTTGACTCGGCAAGAAGCAGACCTACGTCAAGATAACCCTTCTTTGAAACACTTTGGTAGTGCTCCGGAATCGAAATAAAAATAATGAATCAGAGCACATGGAGCCATCTCTTTATTTTATTGGCAAAAAAAAAGATGGCAGACTAGCTGATATTTCTATCAGCTAATGAAAGAGCCCAATGCAAAAAAAAAGGCATGTTGGGTCTTTGAAACAGTTCGAATCATTTTGATAATAATCAGTTTGATCTGTTTTACCGAGAAGGTCTACGGTTCGAGTCCGTATAGCCCTAATACTAATAGAAATTCGAAATAATATAGAAATTCGAAATAATATTAAATTAGAAATTCGAAATAATATTAAATTAGAATTAATATAGAAATAGTAATTAAATTTGAAATAATTAAATTCGAAATAATATCTAACTATTATTAGATAAATATTAATAGAATATACCTAATTGTATTCTATTCTTTCTTGTTTGGAACTGGTCGCTTACAGGTACTTGATTTATCGAAAAAACTATTCCCACAAGTCTCCTCACAAGGGATCGCTCAGAGCATAATATAAAACTAAAAACAAAAGCGCATTGCACGAAACCCAATCGGTATTTTTTTATCTAATCTCAGTCAGATAAAGAAAGCCTTTTTCTTTATTATCTTCGTAGGCAAATTTCATATTTCCATAATGAATTTTTTCTTTTACTGTTCACAATCAAACGAAAAAGAATTAGTAATATTTCTTTTCTTTAGTATACCTATCTAATTCTGGCTAGATCATTTTTGGAGTCAAAATTATGACATGAAAGCGGTTAAAGACTCCAACCTAACCCAATCTTAATTTACTTAATCGAATCTAATAGTAAGTCACATAAATTTAGCAGTGCCTTACTTTATTTTTGATTTGTAGACAAGCCAAAGTTTGAGTTTCAAAAAGGAAGACCTTTGCTAAGTTAAATTATAAAGATTGTCAAATAGGCCTTTTTCGAGTTCTAGGGATACTTTACTTAGCTTAGCAAAGCAAAAAAAAAACAAGTATTTCCGTATTCAATCAATGATCCAAATTTATAGCTAGTTTCCCGCATCTGACTACTTACTCTATTCTAAATAACTAATAAAAAGAGATAAAAAAAAAG
>JAMXBC010000354.1:0-25566 GCA_024138005.1 Lumnitzera racemosa
CTTTTGACTCGTTAAGCTTTTAGGTAGGCATGTTCAACAAGAAAAGCAGCATGGAATTGTTTATATCCCACACGAAAAATCAGCAACTTTTTTCCTTAATCGTAGATGTGGTAGTTGTATGAATGAAACATCGTTAGGAGGTTTAAAAAATTAAAGATGTGACTACTTGTATAAGCCTTTTAAGTTACACTAGTTGAAGAAAAGGGTTCATTGTATGTCACAAAGTGTTATTTTCGGTTTCAATTGGGGTTTTAAGGATGGTAATATGTGATGTATTGCCTTTGTTGCATTATTTTCTGGAAACCCATGGTTGTCGATCGCAGGTTAGCAATGGTTTTTAAAATACTTACGTTTTGGGGAAAAAATGGTTGTTTTAAAACCCTTTATCCTATGACTTAAGCTAAGTGAGCAACTTAGTCTAAATGACCCAAAAAAGGTAAGAGATTTTGACGATGAGTAGGCCCGAACTTAGAAGACTGTAGAGGAGGATGAGACAACTTTTCTTTTTTTTTAGAGATTGTTAGAGATAAGGCAAGGGAAAAGATCTCCCCTAAGGAAATCAAGGATTTTTGAAAAAAAATTGCCGTCCTTTCCCTCGATGAACTACCTCAAGGATGTTGCAAAAAATGAGGAATAGAGCATGCATTGATTTTAAACCCTAAAGTCATTGCCTAACAAACCCAGTTTTATAGAATGACTTAAGTAAGTGCGAACATAGTGATAGGTGAATGAACTTGTTAAAAGGGGATATATTTGAAAAAACATTAGTTTATTGTTTTTCCCAGCATTTTTTTCCAAAAAAAAGATGGAATTTGGGAAAAAATGTGTTTTTTTAATAGCAAAATTGCCAATAGGATTCCCTTTAAATATTGTTCTTATGCTAGATTTGAGACATTTTTAGTGAAATTATGAGCAATATGTTTCAAGATAGATTTAAAGTTTGGATATCATCAATTCCGTATAAAGGAAGGCAGAGTGGAAGAAAACCTTTCAAGACAAGACGTGATTTTTATCAGTAGCTTGTTTGCCATTGTATTATCTAAGCTCTAATATTTTCTGGATTGATGTTTCATGTATTGAGGAGTTTGATTAGAAAGTTTATAGTTGTATATTATGGACATTTTTTGTATATATTTTTGACTTCTAGTCATGTAAGTATCTTCTCTGTTTTTGAGATACTTAAATTTTTAAAAAAATTGTAGGGAAAATTTAAAAGAAATTTTGTTTTTGCAAAGAGGAATTTATGTTTTTGGGTTTATGTAGTGAGAAAGGAAGGATTATGGTAGATGATGAAAAGGTTAAGCCTTTATAAAATGGCCTATGCCGCCCTTTGTGCTGATGTCAGAAGCTTTCATAGGTTGCATTTTTTAACAAAGTTTTTTCAAAACCTTTAGCTCTATTGCCTCCCTTTAAACTGAGCAAACCCAAGAAAAATTCGATTCAATTAGGAAGAAAAAAAAGGAAGAGTTTTAACTAGTTAAAGATTTGGGTTAATTATATACTTTACTTGCATTCCAGCTTTGGTGGGGTCTTTAAGCTCAAATTGATGTTTTGGAAAAGGTTGGGAGATCTTGTAGGTTGTGACCTTCATTATTTTAGTGAGAAAAACTCAGGGGCCTATGTTGAATTACTCCTTATGATAAAGAGCTATATTTTGATTCGAGCTTTATAGAGCAGCAACATTTCTTATTGCCTAAGAGTTTGAAATTACTTGATACCAAACTTTTGGAATTTTTTGGGGGTAATCGAAAGCTCATGAAACATCAAGTTAGGTGGGTTGAGTTTTTAAAAGGTTTTTACATTGTGTTTAAGTACAAGCTAGGGAAATCCTTTTGTAGTTACAAAAATGATTATCCTAAAGACTGTGTGACCTCGCTTCATAAAAGTTGTTGGGTTTGTGATTTAAAGGGCAATAACTTAAATCCCCCTTTTTTGACTAATTTTGAATAGTGTATAGGGGGAAAAGTATGATGTTATTTTTAAGGGAAGGATATCTCCTTGATAGAAAAATTGTAGTCCAACCTGCTTGATAAAAGATTTGCTTGTAGAGAAACCATGGTAGGGTTTTTGTTTAGGCTTTTTGGGTTTTAAAAAAGAGAATTTTATGGACTGTTGAAATTAAGGTTCTTTGGCTGAAGATGATAAGGGAAAGTTATTAAAAGTTGAGAGGTGAAGATCTAAAAGGGGGCCCAAAAGGGTTGAGTTTAACAAGGGAAAGCTTACCATTACCTATACTAATCGCCCTTGGAAGATATAAGTATGGCTTTGTGCTTAGGTTGCCAAAAGGGGAAAGTAGAAAGTTTTAATTTTGGTTGTGGTTGTTAGTCAGCAAAAAGGCAGCTTAGTGTCTTGTAACAACTAATGATGCTTGGTTTATTTTCTTTGTTTTCAAAAAATCTAAAAGCTTACGGGTCTCGAGGAGTGTTGTTTCGATAAAAAAAACAAATTCATTAATTTGTTTTAGAAGTTAATGGGATTTAATGAAGACTAAGTCAATGTTTAGTCATTTGCTACCTTTAAAAATGAGGACAAACTAAGGTTGTCAACTGTCGTTAAGATCTTTCTTTTATATAATTCGAGTAACCCAATCGATTGGGGTTCTTGCCTAATTTTAGGTTTTCATGCAATATTTATTCATGTGTCCAAGAAGAATCCCCTTTTCAGTAGTGTATAAATAAAATTTAGTACTTTAGATCAGTACCAAATTTGAGACAGGGTAAGAGGCCCTTGTTAGTTGCTGATAAGTTTGGTAAGGGAAATCTTAAACGAAGAGGCTAGCTTTTAAATTTCAATTAGAGTTTAATTGGGTACATCTAAGTAAGGGTGGTTCCCACCAAAAAAAAAAAAAACAAATTGTCACTCGAGCAAAAGGGATTTCTCAGGGGTACCCAAAAGATCAACCATAATGCTTATAGAATGAGCTTTCCCGAGGGATAGAGGTCTTTGAGTTTTTAACATAGTTGATCTAAGCCCTTTTTTCCAAAGGAAAAGAGTGCTTGATGGAAAAAAAACGGGATTTTTATCCAAATCATAAATAACCCATGGAAAAGAAGGTACCAAGGGGCTAAGACCCATAAAATAATCTAAAGCAAAAAAGGCTTTGGAATTAACAACCGATGTGCTCAATGCTAACCACTTTTGAACCCCTTTAACTTGCGATTGGGATAGTGAAGAAATTTGAGTTTTTTGACTTGGAGTATTTAATAACTAACCCTGTTCTTGAAGAACTACACCAACCAAGCTGAGACCTAACCCCTTCAGAAGTGCTCAACTGATAGAGGCCATTGACTTAACCCGATGTTAGGTGTCATAAACTATTATTTTTAAATACCCTTCCTTTTTTGTTAGATGTGTCCCCCTCTTATCAAGCACTTGATGTGGAAGGTAGTTTTTTGAAAGGATTACATTGTCATTTTTCTTGTATACTGATGAGTGTGAAAATCCCCTATTATCGTATAAATTTTTTTCTAATTGTTATGATTTTACATGAAAATGATTTTTAATGTACTAAACTCGTTGAAAAATTTTATAAAGGATTTACGCAAATGAAAATTTGATTTATCAATTTGGGACAGAAATTTTGTACTTTAGATATTAAATTAGATTTTTTTTATCTTGTAGGTCTCAAGGCTCCATTTGGTAGCCCCCACATGAGAAAACCCCCCCCAAAAAAAAGAAAAAGAAAAAAATACAAAGACATGGGCAAGAATAGCGGCTTGATGGAAATCCCAATATGTCAAACCAGTAGTATCTAGAACAAAACCTTCATAAAATATCGTAAAAGGGACTCCTTTTCCCAATGGTAAATCTTAGTTACCGTCTGCCGTATCTATGGTATGCCCAATTGTTTAGCTACCAAAAAGTACCCTCCCCGATATAAAAGCTGCTAAAAATTTTGTGCCTCGAATAGACCTTTTTTTCCCTTTCTTTCTTCTTTTCCCTTGACTTTCTTTATTTTCTTTTCTAGGGTTTTTAAACTTTAGGTTTTTTGTTCATTTTTACAATGTAATAAGGGGAAACTAACCTAAGGTGCTTAGGAAACATCATTCAAGCATGGATTCAAATGGAACTTTATTTTTAGGTTGTTTCTTTCCATTTTTGTTTGATTTGTTGATGTTTTTTTTTAATTTGATGTATACTTTAAACAAATGAGATATGAATAAAAGTAGTGGTTAAATTGTGAATGGGGTTTTGTTGTTTTCCTTCTGTTTGTATGTTGTAGGTTATTGATTTTGTTCATAGGGCTTTGTTTTGCTTTGGAACATTAAGTAGATTGGAAATGTAATTTGTTCATGTATTTATTCGATTTCATGAATAGCTAATATGGATTGGAAATGACAGCTTTTGGTTTTTTAATAGCCGGTTAATACTCCCTTATAATGCAAATTGTTGGAATGACATAACCACTTGCCATTGCTTTTCCCCCTTTGGGTTTTTATAATTATCTTTTAGGATTTTGGAATTCCTAAGTGATATTAGGATTGTAATTATGTTTAATACAAATGAAAGGTTTTTTAAATTTGGATATTTGTTTTTTTTGTTAAAAAAAATTTTTTAGCTTTTTTAAAGTTTTCTTGTAAAAGGGGGAAAACTAAACGGTTGGGGCTGCCACCACCCCCTTGAGAAATACGCCCTTGGAGCTCACCTTTACAATTAATTGATTGGTTGTTTGTTAAAGTTATTGGGGTTTAAAAGTTTTTATAAAAATTTCAAGTTGATTGTTAGTTGTTATTGATTCCATTTTTTAAAATAGGGCAAATTTTTTTAAATTAGTTTGTGATTTGAAAAAAGTAGGAATGGGATACCTTTACTTTTATTAATGATCTATACATTTCCCCTTCAATTAGTAAGTTGTTTTTCAAATTATGTTACTTTATATCCCAACCAAGAAGCCAAGGGGGGATGATGCCCTCTTTGCACGAATGCTTTTAAAACGATATTTAAACCCAGCCCCAACTCATATTTGGGTTTTACAATTTGGGCATTTGGTACAAAGTTTTGGATCCTAATGTGCAAAAAAAAAACTTGGAAGTGAAAAACCCAGCTAATCTTTTAAAGGTCAAAATTTTTTTTAGCAATGTAATTTTTTTGCTTAAAAAAATTAACTTTATAAAAAACAAGTTATTTGCTCAAAGAAAAAACCCAACTTTTCCAAAAAAAACTTGACCCCTCGTATCTTTTTGTGCCATTCAAAAAATGCATCAATAGGTATCAAAACAACATTAGGTACATTTTCCCTTTAAAATAGGACATTAAGTGGTGTTTGATTTACCCAATACATAAATTTTAAATTTTTTATTTCTTTTCATCTAAAAACTCGTTATCCGTTTACTTAAGTAAATGCCTTGGGTAGTTGGGTTAGTCCCTAGTTTTTTTCCCAAGTCAAATAGTGCCTACAAGTGTTAGATCGTTTTGAATATAGTCACAGTAACTATTCCAATGTCAGAAAAAGTTTTCGTCAAAATCAATACAAAAGGGAAATAATGATAACCATCATGTAGATAATAAAACTTATTCCAAGTTGAAAACATGTAGAAAAATTTTTTTAGAAAACTTAGGTTACAATGAGTAGATGAGGAAATAAAAATTACTGAATCTACAAGTACACTTATCAAAGGGTTTTTAATAGGTTAAGACTTATGCTTTATGTAAGATTCCCTTCACTAGTAATCTAGGAAACATATATATATGCTAAAGTAAAATATAGGCCCGTATAAAGTAATTACTTAAACTTATAGTTAAAAGGGGATCCTTTACTTCCTAGGATTCTTAGCAAAATATCTTTGCATACTCTTTGAGTCCACTTTGTGATATAAATTTGAATTTTTTTGAATTAGTTTCAAAAGAAATTTCCCTTAACAAAGTTATTTTACTAGTAAAATTTTTACTCTCTAAATTTCTTCTAAGTTACCTTTGACTTAATATTTTTTTTTTAAACTTTGCTAAATCTTTTCTTTTTTCCCCTGAGATAGACTTACAACCTATACTTCTTAAACCCCTTTAAAAACTAAAAGTTCCCCAACAGATGTTCCTATGAATAATCATAATATTAATGGATTCATTTTACTCTTTATAAATTCATCAAAAATAGCTAATACTAAAAAATTTTACAATATATTTTTAAAAATCCGTATAAAAAATGCTATAAATTATAAAAAATAAATGGTCTTGGTTTGAAAATTACGAAGTTAAATTTGGCGTCAAATTTTTTCAAAGTATGTTTCCAATCAAAAAATCACACAAAAAACTTTTTAATTATATAAAAAATTAAATTTTTTTACAATATAAAAACCAAATATTCAAATAATTAATTAACCCTTAAAGTTGTTATAAAGGGGTTTATTAAGAAATAATTTGAAAAATATTTATTTTTTAAAAATTGAAAAACATGGCAGTTTAGCTAAAATAAATATAATAAATTACTAAAAAAAAAATTATGAAATTTTTTTTTATGAAAATTTAAAATAAAATATTGGGGAATTTGTGCCCAAAATTTAAACTTAAAAAAAATTTTGTTTACTATTTTTAAATATGAGCCCAAAAATTCACATGTTAAGTTGTTTTTTTTAGAAATCCATATAAAAAATTTTTCTTTTCTATTTAGATTTTATATGAAAAATTACTGGGAAAAACCAAAATTTAAAAAAATTTTAACTGGTTAGTATTTTAAGAATTTAATACAAAATTGGAGCACAAATAGGGGGGACAACCCTCTATGACCAGCGACATTTGGGTGGTTATCCCTAAATTTAGTAGTGGACCCCTATTGGTGGTGGTTATGTCTAATGTCAAGTCATGGTTAAATCTATGTTCTAAAAAGGCCAAACTCTTGTGCCTTATTTTCTTTGAAAACCCTAATTCCGAAATTCCAAATTTTGTTCTAAAAAATCTCTTGATCTTGTGATCCTAGTTTTGCTCAAAAAGAAATTAAATGCCCAAAATATATATTTTAAAAACACCCGTTAGTTAAGAAAATTGCATGCATGATGAGTGTCATTTTTTTCTTTAAAAAGTTTATGTTCCTATGGACTTAAACCTCTTTTTTATTTAATGATTTGCCACGACTGTAACCCAGTAAGTCAATTGAATGTTTTTACTTTGTTACACATTTTTTTGATTTAGTTAAAATTTTTTTGGGGATATCTTGTATATTGGGTTTTTTGTTATTTCTGGGTTATATTTAAGTATATTAACGAGTAAATCACTTAATTTTTTCTTCACACTAGATTATAAAAAGTTATGATTCAAATAATTTTTTCTAAGATCTCGATATTATGTGGAAACCATATTTTATTGTAGATTTAAATTTAATTTTCCCTTCTTCTAGCTGCCTTTTAAATTTCTGTTCCAATTTTAAAACATTTCTTCGAGCCTGCTGTTGCTTAAAGACCAAAAATCTTCATTTACCCCCTTTATAAAATGTTTCGCCATCAAAACTTCCTTTTTTGAACATAAAAATTCCAAACTTTCCATATGCTTTTGTTGATCTTGATTCTCATATCATTATATCACAAATATTATTAAGGTAAATCATTTTATCTAACTTCCCTTTTCTTTGAGAAACTCTTTGCTTTAACTTTTACGACTAAATGTTTTTTATGGTTGATTTTATCTTACCTTTTACTTTTAAATTTCTATATTTGAACTTAATATGTTGACTTTGAACATCCTTTACTTCATCTTTCTACAATATCCTCCCTTTTCTTTACTTCTTTATGCTTTACTAATTTCCTTTTAAAGGGGTTTGTTCTTTATTGCCGTTTTGTTGAATATTTTGTAATCACCCTGATGTCCTAATTTCCCTTTGGCTACCATCCTATATTTTTCCCACCAAAGCTCAGCTTTTAAGCCATACTTTGTCACTATTTCGACCAAGTTCCCTCACCATCCACTTAGTCTTTATAGGTTTCTTTAAAAGCTTTAAAAGTTAAGCAAATTGATTTATTCAAAGGGTTTATAGCTATCATTCTATACCATTCATTTTCCTTCTATAGTCTTATTATTATGATTTTTAATACTTTTCTAAATTTGTTTCTACCATTATGCATTTCCCAATTCCTATTTTTTCTTTGAAATTAGCAATTTTTTGTTTTTGGTATAAACATAATTGCTCATTTCCTATGTTTATATGTTATATTTTTACATTATTAAATATTGTCTTTTAAAAATCATAAATTAGCAGAAATGAGTTTTGGGAAAAAATGAATTGTCTCAAATTGAAACCCAAAAAAGATGAGAATGTGGATCAATTTGATTTGATTGATTTGATGAAAAACTGAACCCAAAAATTTTCCAACAAAAACCCTATGAAGAAATAGTGATTACCTGTTCAAAAGTAAAATGACTGATTGAATTACAAAAAGAAGGGACTTGAGAAAAGAGCAGAGAGCCATAGATTTACCATTTCTTCTTTTCCCTATGTGTGCAAATTAAGTAAGAATTTATTTTGTAAGTTTTAATTATTCTAGTGATAAAATTTATTATCTTTCCCTTTTGCAACAATGGTTGTTAGAGAAGTTTTAAAGCTTAACCCTAAATTTTCCTTATTTTCACTTTGTTACTCACTAAAGATTTGAAAGGGGTTTAGTGGTTGTTTTAGAAATTTTTTTCCCATAATATCATTGTTTAGTTAGTTATCAGTAGACATTTTCTTCTTATCTTCCCCAAAGCTAATCTAGCTATTCCTTACAATCTTCAACATTTCTATAGTTATCCCTCATTTACATAATTTTTCCCTTTTTGAAAAATTTAATTTGACCCCTTTTTTTTTAATCCTTTTTTACTTGTACCAATTGTTACTTACTTTTTCGAAGATAAATTTTCTATAAATTTGCAAAGATTTTTTTCCCCAAGATATGTTTTAATACTAAAGTTTCTAAGCACATATCTGGGAAAACTTTTCCTAAAAATTTATTCATCTATGCTTTGTCACTACACTCTTTTTTCCCTCCTAACCAAGCAAATCTATGTTCTTAAAATTTTCCTTTAAAATTTCATCCCATTTAAAATTCCATCCATCTGTACAAAAAACCCAGTCATTTGGTTTTTAAAAGTTCTAATCCTTTCATTAGAAAAAGCTTGATACACGAAGCCTATTTAAAAAAAAACCATGCTTTGATCCCATTGAAAGGCTTGCTTATGGGATCTATCTTATTCCCCCCCCCCCCCCCCCCCCCCCTAAATGATGGACCTAAGAGAGGGTTTTTTATGTTATTTCAAAATTGGGATAAGGCAAATTTTTCATAGTGTCGAAATCAAAATTTCTACCTATGCGATTTAACTATGAAATTCTATGAGTTACGTTTTTTAAGAAGCTCGTTTGAGTTAATTGTATAAAACTCTTTTTCATATAGAAAAATTACATTTTAAAATAAGTTACATATAAACTCAAAGAAATTCTTTTTTGACTGAGTTTATCGTTTTAAAAATATCAAAAATTGAAGGGGCCAAAAAAATAAAAAAATAAATTTAAGTTTTCCAAAAACCATAACTTCAGGGTATTACTTTTTTTCTTATTCTATTTTTTTTTTTTTTCTTTCTTCTCTCTTTAGTTTTCATTTTATGTTCAAAACCCTTTCACTTAGGTTTTAGTTTAAATAGAAAAAGATTACAAGGAAAAAATTTAATAATTTAATTTATCGATAAATAATTTGAAATGATTTAAAAATATTTATTCTTTTTAGTTCATTGTTTATTTTTTTCCAAAAGAAAATAAGGGAAAAAAGTTTTTTTGACTTTATTTGTCTTTCTTTTTATCAAAAAAAAATTTAATATCTTCTTTTTTGTTTTCCCATCAGCATTTCAAGTTTTGAATAATTACTTAAGTATCTCCTAGTTTTTAAAGCTTTTTTATATATTTGTAAAAAATTATTTTTTTACTTTTTCTTTTTTATGTTCTAATTTACTAATTTTCTGGTGTTTCAACTAAAATCACGAGTTTGAAAACCTTGGTTTAAATTGTAATTTACCTGTTAATTAAATTACATATACATAAAGTTCCCAAAATATTTTTTTAAATAAAATAAAACATAATGGAAAACTTACAATAGAGAGTTACACCTGAATATCTTAATTTACTTCTCCTATAATACTAATTAACAATTTATATTGTTTACATTCAGAATCTTCACTTAACATTAAAATGTAATATGATATTCTTCCAAACAATCATTTCCTTAAATTTGATGAGAACTTTGCAGCAAATCTTTCCTTATAAAGAGTAACCTCAAAACACTCTTAGATCTCTTACCACTTATGGTGGAAATGTATTTTAAAGCTTTGCCCTTTATTTGGGGGATGAGGATAATTTCTAAGCTTATGTAAGTTAGTAGAGTAGATAAATAAAAAATAAAACAAGAAATAATCCAATACATAATCACCCATTAATTGTTATTAAATTTTACTATTTAGTCCATTAAGAAGTAATGTAGAGAATTTTTCTATTCTTATGCACTTGAAGTATTGGTATGATATCCAGCTTCCTTAGTCTTTGGTTGTTGACACAATCTGACATCTTTATAAAAATTTTTTAATTTATTTAAAATGTAACAAGGATTTCCCAAAAAAATACCCTAGAAGAAACACTGAAAAGGGTTTTGAGAAACCTAACATTGCTGGCCTAGCTTGACTGTATTATAGAAAAAAATTTTTTTAGTAAATGCAATTTTATATGCTTGAAAACCCTAGTTTTCGTAAATTAAGTTTTGCTCAAAGAAAACTCATTTTTCCCAAAAAAAAATCTAGGCTCATTTTTGTGTTATTCCATGATACATCGAAAAAAGTATCAAAAATCGGGTAAGTTTTCTTCAAAGTAGTATTTTAAGGGTTTTAAATTTTCCCTAGTTTTTACTTTAATTTCTTATTTCTTGTCATTAGAACCTTATTTTTGACCCCATTTCAGTTTCCTTATTTAACTTATATTAACCCCAGGTGCTTAATAAAATTTTACTGCAGTAAATTAGGAAAAAAAAAATTTTTTTTTTTAAAAAAGGAGTTCCCAACTGGTTAACTGGTAAAAAAAAAAGTTAGGGCTTTCGATTGGGAAAACCCTTTATTTGACCACTGTTTTGGTTTTCTAAAAAAAATAATTTTTAGCAATTGAACTAAAAAAAACCGGGTTGGGAGCTAACCTATTAAGATAAGTCACTATGTAAAAATAAAAAAAAATTGTAGGCTTTATTTTTTTTTTTCTAAAAATTTTAAAATTCCCTAAAGGGAAAGAACGAAAAAAATGATTTTTTAATTTTTTTTTATTACGAATTTTAAAAAGGGGAATTTTTTTATTTTTATTTTTTAACGATTCCCTTGAAGTTTCCTACATACTTGTTTAATTGGGTTTAAAACAAACCATAGTTTTTTTTTAATAAAATTTTTGGGAAAAAGGGTTTTTTTTTATTAAAAACTGACCCGGGTTTACTTTTTATCAATTTTTTTTTTAAGAAAACAAAGAAAAAAAAATTAAATTTTTTTTAAATTTTAAAAAAAACCTTCACTAAGTAAATTTAGTTTTTTTATTTTTTAAAAATCATTAGTGTCAAAACATGTTTTTTAAAAAAAAAAACCTAATTTTATCTAAAAATTTCAAGAAAAATAATTAATTTAAAAAAAAAACGGGAAAACCTAAAGAAAAAAATTAAATTTAAATTTAAAAAGGAAAAAAAAAAAAAAAATAAAAAATATAAAACAGGCTAATTAATAAAAAAAAAATGAACTAAAAAAAATAATAAAAATTTTAAAAAATTCACCTGGTTGGTTGCGTCAAAGTTGGGTGTGCTGGGGACGCGCAGGGAAGACTAATGAGGTTGGGCGTATGTAGTATGGTCTGGGTGTTACTAGGCGGGGCTGGATGAAAGCCTGGTGAGTGTGGGCAACAATGAGGGTGAGGGGAGGGCGGTTGTGGGCATGGATTTGGGGGTTTCTGTAGGCATTAGTATGAGCAGTGATTGTCAAGAGAGTGAGGTCTAAGTAAGTGGGGTGACAAAATAGGTGATAATGGGTGCATTGAACTGTGGGACAGTGCTTGGGTGACAAAGGGGGTGGATCTGGGGTATAGTGGGCGAAGTGAGGAGGGGGGGGCGAATTAGGTTATGACCTTTGGGGGTTGGGGTAGTAGCTCGGGGGAGGTATGGGCAACATGGTAAAATCTGCGAAGCTGGGTGTTGTGGGTAGTAGCGGGGGTAGCTGGGGATAGTGATGGGAGCTCGGGGGCAACAACAAATGATGGGAAATTTGTGTGTTGGTGTGGTGGTGCATGGTGGTGGCCATGGGGAGTAAAAAGGTGAGTGAAGGGGCATGTATGTTTTTTGTTTTGGTGTGTTTCGATTAAAAAAAAAAAGCCCCCTTTAAATCTCGACCCACCGATATTTATAAGCTCCAAAATCGAAATCTTTCCAAACAAAAAATATGAAAGATTCGTTTTAACCCTTTAACTTAGATTTACCCTAGTTTTAGAAAGCCTAGTGTTCGGTTTTCTTTTAAGGCCCCGCCTAATTCAATAAATCTTGTTTTTGAGCCCTTTAAATTTGGGTTTAAAACCCCCAAAATAATAGATTTAAAAACATCCAAAAAATGATTTGACTCTCAACTTAACCCAATTGTTTTGACTCAACTTTCTATGACCCAACTTAAAAATTTTTATTTTTTTTTTTTATTGACTAACTTGTCTCAATTGAAAAAAAAAAATTTCCCAAAAAAAGTTGTCTATAGTTGCCCTCTTTTTGTGAAGTTCGATTAAAACTTTGCTACAAAGACAAAGAGTACCCATTTTGCAAACCATACTTAAAGATAACTAAAACTGTGTTTTATTTTGATGAAGGTAATCAACTTGAAAAGTTTATGTAAGAATAAATTTCCCTGGGAAAAGGGTTGGGGGGTTATTTGAAAGGTAGGGGGTTAATGGTGTCTATCGTAAAGGAAAAAAACAAAAAATTTAAGGGGCCTATCTTGAAAAAATAGGGCTTAATGGGGTCTTCTTAAAGGATGAGTAAAAATTTTAAGGGCCCTATCTTAGAAAGTAAGGCTTAATGGTGTCTATCTTGGATGGATAGAAAAAAATTTCAAGGGCTAAAATTAATTGTTTGGTTTGGTAAATAAATTTAAAGGGGACAGATCTCTTTTAAGATTCCTTTTGGTTTGTGATTAAAAATGATAGATCTTTTTAAGATTGTTTTTAAAATAACTTAATTTTTTAAAATTTTTTTTTTGAAACTTTTAAAATTTTTTTCTAGGATTAAAAGGGTTTCTTTGATAGCAAATGATTGGAGCTCACGACTCCTGATATTTACTCATTTTAATTAAAAAATTTTCCCCAAGGGTCTATACTTGATTTTCCTTCCCTTTTCCTTTTTTTTTTCTTCTTTTTTTATTTTTTTTTCTTTTCCCTGCTATGCCCTTGAATTTGCTTTTCTCAATACCAAATTTCCAAATTTTTTCTCTTCATGACTTTTGACGATAAATCTCTTTTTGAAAAAAAAAAAAATTAAAAATTTTTAAAAATTTTTTTTCAAATTTTTTGGGATTAGACTCAAAGGTAAGTGTTTAGTATTTAAGGTATGAGGCTAAGAAACAGGGTTTATTTAGGAGTACTTGTTTGGGCAATAAACCCTCCGAATTTAAAATCATTCATGGATATAAACTTTTTTGTAAAAAATGAGAGATTAACTACAAAATTTTTCCCGAAAAAAATTTAATTTTCATTTAATCTTATTTTTTGGTAATACAATTTACTAAGCTTTAAATTTACTGGGCCTTTAATTTCAGGCCCATCTTTTTAAATTAAAGTACCTCCTGATTTAAACCCTTTTTACATAAGGGCCCTTTGTAACTTAGAAAAATTTTTTCCCTGGGTCTTTTGCATTTGGTAACACTTTCTTCAACAAAGTTCCCCCTTTTTAAAATACCTTGGGGTACTTTCTTGTTAAAAATCGGATCATTCGCTCTGGTGGGGATTTCCATGCATACGTGCAAGTGTTCTCTCATCTAAGAGTTCAAATGCTTTATTCTCTTCTCCACCCCTCTGCTACGAGCTGAGTTTTTTCCCTACTCGGAATGAAGGTATTTTTTCTTCTATTGTGACCCCTTCAATTCCTATACCAATGAAAAGGGGTTGCACTAATAGAAGTTCTAATTGAAGTTTTGTAAAATCATGAGAGCAAAGGGAAACATTTCATGCCCAATCTTTTTATGTGTTGCCCTCTTCTTAATGATTCTTTTTATGTTCTTATTAGCGGGTTCAGGGCCCCTTTATCTAAGGTTTATAGGGGTTTAATTTTTGGTTGATTCTAAAATTTTTGTGACACCTTTTCCCTCAACTTGTTATTCAAATTTGTCCCCTTGTTTTTAATGATAGCTTAGGGTGCACCTATCTTGTGTAATATCTCTCTTTAAGAATTTGACCACTACTCTTTGGTCACCTAGCATAGAGTTGTTTTACTTAGTAAAATTTGTCAATTGCGACTAAAATAAATTTATGCCCATTTGAAGCTGTTGGCAAAAACGGATTGATTATCAAATTTTCCCCATACGAGAAAGGCTAAAGGGTTTACAAACGTACAAATTTTGGGAGGAGCGTTAATTTTTTTAAATATACTGGACATAAGTGACAGTACCTCACGCATTGATTAATCTAATTTCCTCGTCATCCAGAAATACCCCCCTTCTCATGATCTTTTTTGGGTAGAATACCCTTTATATGAGGACCAAAACTCCTTAATGCACTTCTTTTTTCAATTTTTTGGCTTAAACCATACACCCGTTGTATTGCTTGGTCACCTTTTGTTAAATGCCCCCCCTTAATAAGAAAAGATACTAACCTTTTTTAAAATCTTTCTTCTTTTCTATCAGCTCTTCAGAATTTCCCGTTTGAAGTAATTATTGATATCATGATACTACGGGTTTTTTTGTTCCTTTCCCTTTAATACAAGGCAAAAATTTGTTTTTCTTTTACTTGAATCTTCAAGGGTTGAATTTTTTTTTCGTTGTGTCTTTTACCATTTATGCTAAAATAGCCAATGCATCGGCAATTGATTCTGATCTTTGGAATGAAAAAGAATAAAAATCTCTTGAATTGTTCAACTAACTTGCTTAAATATTCATGATAGGGATTAATTTTTCGTCCTTCATTTTATATTCCCTAAGATCTAGAGAATTATAAGGGAAGAATCCCCGTACACTTCCAATTTGGTATTCCCATATCTAACGCCATTTTGAGCCCCAAAATGCAAGCTTCATAATTTTATGATGTTGGTATATGGGAATATTAATTTGCTACTATTGAAAAATGGTTATTCTTAGGTGATACCAATACTGCTCATATCCCACATCTAAACACATTGGCTACCCCACTAAAATACATTTCCATCCTACCTTTTCACCATTCAATTCGTTCGTAACATTACATTTTCATCAGGAAATTGTCCTTTTGAACCCTCGTCTTTATCTTGTAATGGGTATTTTTTCTAATTGATTAGCCCCTACCCGCCCTTGACTGAACTTTGACTTACATACTTGATATCAAACTCAGGGGAGTAGCATTTGCCACTTCTATATTCTCCTAATCAATGCCCGCTTTTCTGTTAAAAACCTTAATGGGTCATGTTTTGTCAACAACTTTATTGAGGGAATTTGAGAGTGTATTGTTAGAGTCATGCATTACCCTACTAAGGCATAACATGTTCTTTCCATTTCTGAGTACTTTTGCTCTCCTTTCATGAATTTCTTACTCAAATAGTATATAGAATGCTCTTTTCTTCCCTTTTCGTCTTTTTGTCTTAGCATGCACCCCATTGATTTAGGGAGAATTGTTAAATAAAGGATCAACGGCTATCCTGGTGTAGGAGTGACCAGTACAGGAGGATTCATGAGATATTATTTGATTTTAGCAAATGCATGCTCACATTCTATCGTGGCATTCTTCCTTAACAGCTTAAACAACAGCTTGCATCTATCAATTAGCTGTGATACAAACCGAGCAATGTAATTTAATCTCCCCAGTAATCCTTGACCTTCTTTGGCAGTCTTAGGTGAAGGCATGCTTATTGATTGCCTTAACTTTATTTAGGTCTACTTCGATTTCTCTCCTACTGACTACGAAACCCAGCAATTTGCTTAAGGTCACTCCAAAAGTGCATTTTTTAGGATTCAACTTTAGTTGAAACTTCTTAATCGCTCAAATAGTTTGTATAAAATATCTACATGGTTTTCATTTCTCTTTGGATTTGACGATCATATCATCTACATAAACTTTAATTTCTTGATGCATCATGTCATGGAATAAGGCAACCACAAAATGCTGGTAAGTTACCCCGGCATTTTTCAACCTAAATGGTATCATGTGATAACAAAACGTTCCTTAGGTGGTAACAAAATTTGTTTTAATTTTATCTTCTTCTGCCATTTTAATTTGATTATACCTTGAGAAACCATCCATAACAAGAAAAAAATGATTCCCGGTTGTGTTATCCTTTAATATGTTAATATGCGGCAAAGGAAAATTATCCTTTGATGTCACCTGGTTTAAATCATGGAAATCTATGCAGACCCTAACTTTTCCATTTTTCTTCAACACTGGCACCACGTTGGCCACCCATTTGGGTAATATGATACTTGTTATGAATCTGACTTCTAATAGCTTCTTCACTTCTTCTTTTGTCTTGAAGAGTATGTCAGGCTAAATTGTCTAAGCTTTTGTCTTTTTGGTTTAATTTCTTCCCTGGCTAGCAATTGTGAACTATAATGGACGAGTCTAAACCAGGAATATCTTCCTAAGACCAAGCGAATATGTCTAAGTATTCAGATTACAATTGTGACAACTTTTGGTTTTTGATTGTTCATTAAATCACCACCAATTTTCAAATTTTGTTACATTTTCCCCTATTTCCAAATTCATTACATTCATTGGTTCCTCAATAATTACTCTACCCTATTCATGTCGATGCCAATTCTCTTGAATTTCTATGGAGTCTCAATATCATCTCTTGATGTTTGACCTAGTAGAATCGAAGTTGATATTGGTACTTTCATCATTTACATGCATGAGATATCCATTATGTCCATTGTTTCTATTGGATTTGAGGAGTAAAAGAAAAGGACAATGAATAAATAACAACGAAGAATTGATAGAAAGAAAGAAATGAATTTTATTGGAAGAATTAATTCAAATTATTTGATAGAAAAGACCTAACTAATTAGACTAATTATCAAAATCGAATGTTCCTAATTAATCTAATTTTACGTTTCTGGAGAGGACCTATTCATGGGAATGGAAAACGAATTGCACAAAGAAACTGGTATGTCAACATCTTGTCACCCATTCGGACTAATGTTGCATTGCTGAGTTAGGGCTTAGATAACTAGCTGCTTCAGGCTTTTGAAGATCAGCTGGTGTTGGGAATTTCTGACGGATATCAAGAAAATCCATGTAAGCATGGTATAGTTGATCCCCTCTTTTGCTCTTGGTTTTAGCCTTCATTTCTTGAACTTCCTCTTCAATGGGCTTATACTCAAGCGCGAATGTTCCAATCTACTATTTAGACTGTTTTAAATGACTACTATTTAGATTGTTTTAAATGACCCCATTCCCCCTATCTTGCTTCTTCAATCATAACGACTTTGTTAAAAATTTGTAACCTTAGCTCTTCTAATTCTTCATCCTCTACATAAGGAATAGTCATTTCTTTGTAAATCTCATAATCCTGTTCTAAAAGAAAAGTAACCAATTGTCCATTGACTATGAACTTCACTTTCTGATGTAAGCTAGATGGAATTGCCCCTGCTGAATGAATATACGGTCTTCCTAGCAAAAGATTGAAAGTTCGCGGGATATCTTGAACTTAGAAGGGAATAGTAAATACTTATGGACCTATTTCAACCTGTAACCATATTTCTCTAATTATCTCTCATTTTATCCATTTAAAAGCCTTATTGAAATCAAGTTAGGCTTTATTTCAATCGCCTCCACATAAAGTAGATTTAGCGTCGTTAATGGACATACGTTCAATGATGACCCATTATCTATAAAAAATAGGGCAACTACTTTGCCCGCACACTTAACCATTGTAAAGGGGGGCTTTGTGTGCTGGTCTCTTTCTTTACTAGCTCATCTAGTGAAAATGAAATCTGATCTACTGCAAATATTGAATTTACCACTAACTCCAGTTTTTCCATAGAAATCCCTTTAGATACCTTGACCTCCTTTAGAATTTTAATCAATGCCTCTCGATGAGTATTTGATGACAAGAGTAAGCCCATTAAAGAAATTTAGGTTGGTATTTTGGCTAACTAGTCATTATCTTGTATTCACTGGCTTCACTATCTTCTTAGCAACATTCTAATCTTTATCTTCCATGTCTTCAAAGATTTCTTGAGAAGCCTCTTCTACAATGGATTTCCTTTTGGCTTCCTCATGCTGATTCATAAACTTGTCCTGAGTGGCTAAGCCCACCAACCATATGGGTAACGAGGCCTTAGTCGTTTAATTCACCATTTAGTAATATAAAGGTATTGCTTTATAATTCTTTAGGGTTATCGAGACATTGAAAGCGATCTTCTTAGGCTTTCCTAATTCCTCAACTTTCTTAGTCTTTCCATCATATTAAAAAATTAACGGCTTGGGCTTGTCTCCAATCATTCCAACGATCCCAACTGCCTTCTTAGCTTTTGTATAAGCCTGTCTTCTTCCTTAAATTTCGAACTACATCCAGTAGGTGGGGCATTAACATACATGGCAGGTAAACCGGCATAGTCCACCAAATACTCAAACTTCCCTATTGGTTCTCATAGGGTGTCAACCATCGAATCTCTGGCTTCATATCTCTTTTTAAGCTCCCTCTAAGCACTTCTCTTTTGCAGTTTTGGAATTTTCATAGCCATGATATCAACTTTCTTCATCTTTTCTTCCTTAAGTAGTTGATATATTACTGGTTTGGTTCGAGTCTTATCCCGAAGATTCATATCCTATAAGTATCCAGCTTTCCTTAGATTCAATGCTATCTCCTTAATAGTGATGGGGAAACTGTCTAGGTCAATTTCTAGTTCAGAAATGATCATATTGATCGAATGTCCATGATTCGGCAAGGGGTTGTTAGCTACGTTAGGAGTAGGAAGTCTAGATAAAATTTAATTGAATCAATTTGGCATTAATAAGATCTGGATTTTATGTTTGAGTCTCTAACATTAGTCCCTAGAATGTCCCACTTGCCTCAAATGATAATCACATCGAAGTCCAGGTTATTATTTCCCTTGGTTTTTTCCCTTCTCTCGGTATTTCAAATGTCAAGAGGTTCTCCTTCCTTAATCTTGTGAGAACTTGACTTAGAGGAATGGTAATATTCATAAACTGTCTTCTTTGTGGGCTATTGTTTTGATTTGGACTCGACGGCGGATTGGATCCTCCAGTCATAACTACTGGGGTGGTGGGTCTAACAAGGTTGCTAGTATCGACAACACATGATAGTGGTTTCCTTAGTTTTGTTGGAAAATCTTGAGGGAGGTGCCTTTCTTTTCGGCTATTTCAGATTAGGGAGCCTCCCAGTAGCAATGGCTTCCTCAATTCGGCTTCCTAAGGCTACAATTTTTATAAAATTGGAGACAAGATGCCCAACCAGGTGTTGGTAATATAGGCTTCCAAGAGTATTATAGAAAGCGAAGGTTAAATCCTTTTTAGTTAAGGGTTAGAGTCACCTTGGCAGCCATACCCCTCCATCTTTGGGCATATCTTTAAAATTCTCATTGGTCTTCTTTCGTAGATTGTTCAGATCCCACATGGACGGGGCCACTTCAATATTGAATTTATACTAGTTGTAGAAAGCCTGTGCTAACCTATCTCACGTATCAATTTCATTAAGGTCTAATTGGGTGTACTAGGTTAAAGCGAGCCCCGTCAAGCTATCCTAAAAGTCTGCACCATCACTTTATCATACTTCATATATTTCCATATTTTCTTAATATACAACTTAGTATGGAGTTTCGGCAACCAATCCCATTATATTTCTCAAATTTCGACACCTTAAATCTTTCTAAGAAGTCATTGTCTTCATAGGTTAACAAACCAATCATTCCCATTTGCTTAAAACCATTCTCCATTTCTAGTATTTTCATCTTCTCGGTTAACTTTTGCATTGACTTTTCTTTCCATCTTGCGGTGTTTCTTTTTGATCTCTTTCCTCCATACTTTAACCTTAGGGGGGTGATTTTTCGTCTTCTAATTTAGGGGGAGGGGCTGTTTCTATATTTTGGCTCGGGTTAGCTTGAGATCCTTATCTATTGTTAAGGATTCCAATAGCCTGAGTGAGAGCCTGAATCTATTCAGCCATCTAGTTCATGTTTTCTTCCAAAGTCGCTACTCTTGGGTCGAGTCAGTTTGATCGACATTTCCAGTACCTTAAGTCAACATCCTTACCTTAGAATGAGTGAATATCAGGCTTCTAGTTGAGTTTGCTTGCTTGGACGCTATCTTCCTATGCGAAAACCCAAGTTTTAAACTTTTTGGTGGATTAAAGAGTTTTTTTTTTTGATGTTTGTTATTCCACCGTCTACCTCTTTGTTTTTTTTTAAAATCAAATAAATAAACAAATAAATAATAATAATGAGCAAGAGACTGTGCAATTAATGAAAATTTCTTTTACTAAAGCTACAAATTTATTAATCATAAGATCTAACTTATATGACGGACTAAATGAAAGGAAAAAAAAACTCCTAACTAATCTTTCTAAAAAAAAAAAAAAAAAAATTAAATCTTATATCTACAATAGCCGAGGGATTGAACTAGGATGAGCTTCATCAACTTCCCTCATAAGTCTTCGTACCGTAACATCCCTATCTCGAATCTTGTTCCTCAAGAATTGATTTTTCTCTAGCAGTCTCTCGTTCTCCAACCTTAACTCTTTAACGATCCTATTACTTTCCTGGAATTGGACTTCAACTTTGGCCCATATGGTGTCCCGGTAGGCTCGCTCAAACGGATGCAAGACATGCTGGATCTAGCTCGTATCTAAATACATCTGGAGCTTCATATCCTATCTTTCTAGTTTTCTCTAACTGATCATAAATCAACTACTTGATGGCTTAGTATTCTCTGACTTTGCCCTTCAAAGTTCCCACATTAACTATCTTCTTGACTTCTCTTCATTCCACAGCTTCATGAGTTTTGCTAGTCGTTGGATTAGAGTAGCCATGGATAAACAAGGATCTTGATAATTTACTATGACAACATTAAGGAGTCTCTGTAAGTTATCTCTTGTAACAGGTTCACTTGTCTAGTAACACAATCTGAGAAATATCTGGTTCAGCCGTAATATTGATAAGGGGAACTCCCACATTTCAATGTACCCTAAGATAGCTTAAGTGCAAAGGTTCAATCTAGCTGTCCACATAAAGTATGTGGGCTGCATTTTGCTAATAATTGACACCCATCCCTTAAACTAAGCTTCATCAGGTACCTTGAGGTAGCAAGCAAATTCATCAATCAGGTCCATATTCTCTATTAAGGATTCTCGAAGAAGATTTCCTCCATTACCCTTGTGTGTGACTGAGAAACCACATGGTAAGGATTGTAGGGTTAGAACTGAAATAACCATGCCCCTGCTTCTTCAGGTAGGTAAGTGTCCTGAGTTGTTTTACCAATAGTGCTAGTATATAAGATTTACAATTAGGAATTGAGTCACTAGCTCGGTAACCCTATAGTAGACTTAACCATATCTAAAGGTAAACAACATTATTCCAAACATTGCTACAATAAAGGCGTTGGCCCTCTTTTTGGCCTACGATTCATATCCTCCGTAAAAGATCTAGTGATATTTCTAGTAGGCATTTGGGCTTGAAAACCACTCCACCAATATTAGGATACTAAGACATTTTTGGCTCTCTAAACATAAGAATGGGGCTAAGGTTGACTTTTTGACCCCCAACAGTATCATAAAGATTTTCTTAGGTTGGACTCTGAGATCAAAGATTGCTATGGCTACTTCAAGGGGTAGGGTACTAAGTAATTGCGAGTATTCTTTTATGGTGGGTGTCAATACATGTAGGTTGAAGTTTGAAAGCTACAGATTCTGGATTCTAATAATGGATAAAGGCCTAGATTAGAGGCCAATGGAGCTGGACCTGCATGAGGGATACGATCGGCTTGATCTTCTTAACGACGGTGATTTTGATTAGTGGGCGGAAGTTTGATTCAACCAATTTTTCAGGATGGCTTCAGGGAATGAGTACTTATCCAACTGGACTTCATAGACGGGCTTTGGGCAGACGGGCTTTGGGCAGACGGGCTCCGGACTGATACTGACCTGACTCTCCATATCTATATTACAAAGGATATATATAAAAATGCGATAACCATTTACAACGAGGACCCCAAATTTACAAAAAAGTTGGATTCGATGTTAATAATTTCATAGCTCTTTCAAAGATTTCCTTAGAAATTGCGTAACCTTTCACTAATTATGGGCAATAAGAAAATGAGATACATAATGCTAGAAATAAAATATTCACAAACATAATGAATGCAATCAATATAGAAATGCAATATGTTGCACTATGCATGCAATGCATAGGATTCGGTAATTTAATAAATCATAGGAATTATGATAAATCCACGATCAACAGCACCCCATACATAAGTATATTCAAAATATGATTTAATAAAAATAAAGCTCGTGTATACTTATATATAAGGGCAAAAAAAAATTTTAATTGAAAATAGGTGATGAATTGACCGTAGAGATTAAATCAAACTTTTCCTATAATTTAAAAAAACAAACTACCCCTATTTAAAAAGAAAAGATACAAGGGGGGTAGGGCCTACAGGTCTTACGCTTTGCGACTTTAAGGCTTTCTGATGAGAAGCCTGGTAGGCTACATTGAAGTTTGAGTAGACTCGCTTATCACCGCTAAGCGGAGGTAATTACCCTAACGACCTGAGGGTTACACAATGGTGGCCCGTCCTAGGATCCTAAGATGGCTCAAGTCCGACCACATCTAATTACGCAAATGATTATGTAAAATAAAAGAACCCCCGTTAATTCCCTAAGAAGGCCATTGGGCTGGGCCTTTTTTTTTTCTTAGGACTTACAATCACTAAAAACTCTTTAGTATAACTATAATACAAAATAAATAAATAAAATAAAATAATAACATGAAAGCCCATCATAATTTTTATTTTCGTATGGTTTAGCCCACCAGCGTCCCTAGTAGAGTCGCCAATCCATCGAGTCCCATTTCTCTTTCTTTAATTTAACATATATTAAGCCTAGCCTGCTTAACATAAATTACTCGAAATTAAATTGAGGAAAAAAGAAAATGTTGTTCTTTTTTTTTTTTAAAATGGAGTCGCCAACCAGTTCAACTAGTAAATTAAAATTAGGGCTTTTGGGAAGGAAAAACTCTAATTTGACCATTAGTCTACGGTATATTCTAAAAGAATTATTTTTTAGAAAATTAAACTAGAAACCAAGTTCAGGGGCTAACCTATTAAGACGAAGTCATCATATGAAAGTAAAAGGAAATTGATGGGCTTTATTTTTTTATTTTTCTAAAAATATTAAAATATACCTAAATGGACAAAAGTGACTAAAAATGATTTTTAATTAATTTTTATTACAAATTTCTAGAAAGGGGAAAAATATTTTATTTTTTAATAGTTGCCCCAAAAGTGCGTACATATATATTAATCGACATTAAATCAATTGTATTTTTTTTTTATAAAATATTTAGTGAGTGGGTCATTTTTATATTGAAAACCGAGCAAGTTTACATTTTTATTAATTTATTATTTTAAAAAAACAAACCTAAAAAAATCTATTTTTTTCCAAAGTAAATAAAAAACCCTAACTAACTAAATGTAGATTTTTTAATTTTTTTTAAATCACTAAGCGTCAAAAATGTATTTTTTGTGAAAAAAATGATTTTCTTTTCAAAAAAAACCTAATTTATCTAAAAATTTGCAAGAAAATAATTAATTTTAAAAAATTGATACTTAAACAAAAAATTAATTAATAATAAGGAAAAATAATAAAATAAAAAATAGAAAAACATGGCTAATTAATAAAAAATAGTAAACTAAAATACAATAATAAAAAACTTATAAAAAATCCACTAAGTCAGGTTGCGTTAGTGTTGGATGATGCTGGATGCACATGGGTGAGGACTAAGTGGCACTTAGGTGTATAAGGGCATGGATATGGGTGATGCTTGGGTGGGGACTAGGTGTGCATAAGCAATAATGATGGGTGAGCAAGGGCAATACGGGTGTAGATCTGGGCATGCAGTAAGCGTCGTATGGGCGGTGATTTGGTCAAGAGTTGGTGAGGATCTGGGCGTTTAGTGGGGGGCGACACTGTGACGTGCAAATGGGTAGTAGCTCGAGCGATATGGGGCGATACTAGGGCGTAGATCTGGGCATGCGATGGGTAGTAGTTCGTGTAAGGTGTAGGTGACATTAGGTAGTGACTTTAGACTAGGGTAGGCGGGGTAGCTGGAGAGGTGTGGGTGACACAAGGTAGTGACTCTAGTGAGGTGGGCTTGAAAGCAGAAAGTAGCGGTAGACTAGGTGATAGCGATAGCAACAGTGTGATGGTTTGGGGCTTGGCTTGGGCACACGTGGAGTATGATGGTGGCGCGTATGTGGGTTGTATCGGTGTTTGTTATTGTAGTGGTACATGGTGGTGGCAAATGGTGCTGGTGTTGGCACTAAGGTACTAGCGGGGGTAAATAACTCTAATTTTAAACATATTCCATAGGGTTTATTTTATAGTATTTTTTTGCACATTTTTGTTTTCCTTTAAAGAAATTGATACTTAATTGAGTAAAATGTTAATTTCAGGGTTTTTTTTTTAAACGCATTCTAGGCTAGAAAACGAAGAAAAGGAATCAAGTTTAATCAATTCCCAGTTCAAACGAAGAAGTTATGAAGTTTTGAAGTTGTGCAAAAATTTGCCTACGTGCAGAAAGTTGCACGACCTGGGAACACGGCCATGTCCCAGGCCGTGTCGGGTTTACGAAAACAGAATCTTTGAGATACACTATAAAAAGACATCTTAGGGTTTCAAAAAAAAGAGAAGAGACTTTACAGAAACAAGAGACGAGAGGGGATTAGAGAAGAACATTAATCAAGAAGCAAAGAGCGACATCGATTTCAAGATTAGAGAGATTGTTCACCAAATCAAGAGGGGTTTTTATGCTTTATTTTACAATTTTTTATGAAACTCGTTTTTAGATTCGTTATGATAGCTTAGAATTAGAGTATTTAAGATCATGGAAACCCGGGTTTCATGTAACTCTTTGGATTGAATTATAATTTCAATAAAGTTTCTACCTTTTCTTGATTTCAATTATGTCGTTAATTATGGTTTTATAATTCTAGAGTGTCAATATATGTTTTTATGCATGTTAATTGAGAAATTGCTTTTTGTAATTAGATCTAGGCATAAATTTAAAGAATTTTCATGTATATTTAGAGATAAGATACATGTTTTTCCGGAAAGTTGATTGTTTGCATGGGAATTCATTACACACTAATGCGATTTTAAATTATATTACTAAGTGAAGAGATTCCGGAATAATTTTTAGGGGTTA
>JAMXBC010000355.1:0-25446 GCA_024138005.1 Lumnitzera racemosa
GCGGCGCAGCTGCTCGCGGCGGGCGGGCGAGAGGGCGGCGGGCGCTGCGGACGCGGGCGCCCGACGCCGGCTGCGGCGAGGTCATCGGAAACAGACGGCGAGCGGGCGTGCGCGTACGGCGCGCCTGCGCGGGGCGCTTGTGCGCGTGGCCGCGGGACGTTTTCGGGCGGGCCGGCCGGGCTGCCGTCCGCGCCGGGCTCGCGCGCGTGCTCGTGTTGCGCATGCGCGGCCAGAAGGATGGCAGGGCAACTTGCTGGAAGCGCGGCTCGACGCACCCGCTCGTCGAACCAGTCGTCCAGGCGCGCCTCGACCAGCTGGCCGATTTTGGGCACGTCCTGCAGCCTGCTGCGCGAGCCGAGGAGCGAGTGGTCGAGAGCTCGAGGCGGTAGTCCGGCGGGAAAGGGGAAAAGGTCAGCGTGGTGGGGTTTCGTCTTTTTGTCGTCGTTCCGGTGGGGGAGACGAAGCGTCGGGGGCGCTGCCGGGGATAAAACGAGATCTGAGCGTGCCGGAGAAGGGGACGACAGTCAGGGCAAGCGCGACGGGCATGATGGCGACGCGCGGGCGCGGGTAGTTCAGTACAAGCTTCGTCCGATGCCGAGCGTGATGTTGTCGGAGATGTCGACGTCCATGCAGGCCTGCAGCCGGGCGGGCCCGTCGTGGGCGGACCCTGGCTGCTGGCAGGCCTGTCCGAGGAGGCGCCCGCGACGCCATCGGCGGGGATGACACGGCAGTTGCTGAAGATGGAAACTCGTCGCCCAGGTTGATCTCGGTGACGCGATGTCGTCGAGAAAGGCGGGCTTGCGGGGCCGTTGAGCACGGCCGTCAGGGACTTGAGGATGGCGCCATCCTGGGCGCGTCGGCGCGCAGCTGGGCCAGCGTCTGCGCCACCAGCACGTTGAACCAGTCGACCGACTCGGCTGGTGGCCGTGCACGTTGTAGTAGGTCTTGGCGAGGATGCTGGCCGCGGTCAGCGGCGGCGGCGGGCGCAGACCGCGGCCATGCGCTTGCCCGCGTCCGCATCGGCATTTGTGTCTTGCTCGAAGCTGCCACCGGCGAGGCTGCTGTATCGGCGCGGGCGGGCGCTCGCGCCGAGCGAGGCCGAGAACGCGCGCGGGCGGGCGCGCCGGCGCCGCGCCGAGATCTCCGGGGGCGACTCGCCGAAGATGAAGAACTTGATGAAGAAGAAGAGCGCGACGCAGACCGACGCCTGGCCGACATGAAGCCCTGCGCGAAGGAGAAGCTGCAGCCGGAGGGTCACCCGGGGTTTTTCGCATGCGCGCGCCTGCACACGCACAAGCTTTCTGCTGTCATTCGAGTCAGTCTTTTGTTTTCGAGTGTAGCAAGGAGCACTGACCGTCTGTGCTGCTCTGGCCAGGGGCGCGCGGCCGCTCATCGGGCGTGTATGACATCTGGGTCCGCTGAAAAGTTGGTGACGTGCAAGGCTGTGGGAGCTAGTCGTCGGAGCTGTTCCGCGCTTGAGGCGACCTTACTGCTGTCCGTCTTCCATCATCCCTGCACTTTCTAGCTTTGCGTGCGGTAGCCGTTCGAACTGGACGATGGCCGTGGACGTGTCACAGAAGTGGGTATGCTGTAGCAGAGACTCTACGCTCGAGGCAGCGAATCATGATGTGGATACAGTAGACGCGGGTTCTCCGGCGCACTGTGTTTCCTTCTGCTGCTCGAAAGTCCGCTCCTGTCATGTCTACGGCGCGTCATCAGAGCCACCGCCATGCGACGCCGGTCATGCTCTGCAAGCCACAGACTTGAGCACAGCTTCGAACGCTCTGGACGAGCGTCTTTCAGGTAGAGAGCCAGGAATGGAAAGGAAGAGACAGGCCCGCTACGCCGGCACGAGCCAAGCGCGCGGCCAGGCGCTACGCTGCAGCAGGCAAGGCGGGTTGCGGGGAAGGGGGGGTGGTGTGGAGTCGCGCCGAGTTGTCAGCGGCCGCGGGTGACGCAGCGTGACGACGACGGCGACGCTTGTGCAGTCTCTCTGAGAATGTGGGACGTACAGTACGACGTCCGACGAGCTCAAGAAGGCCGACAAGCTCGACGGACCGATAGCTCGCCGCGAGACCGCATGCAGAGGGCAGCGATAAGCCCCTCCAGCAGCTGCTGTACAAAACCACCCGTGGTTGCGCGACGAGGACGCTCCGAGCGGCAGCCCGCGCGCGGCCGCGGCGGGCACAGGGGCCGTCACGCGACCAGGGGCTCTCGGAAAGCTGCCGTTCGCGCGACATCACTATTGCTCTCTCCCCGGCGGGTCGCGGGCGGTCGATCGCGCCGTCATTGGCCGCGCCCAAAGGGGGCCCGCAATAGGCGTGCGCGTCACTTGGCTGTCCGGCCGGCCGGCCGCCGACGCGCCCCCGTGCCAACACAACCGCAGCTCGCGTTTCAGCACCGACGAGCTCTTTTTGTTATCGGTATCGTGCTTTGATTCCTGTCCTGCCGTGGATGGCTGCCTGCCACAGAGGGGAGAGGACGACGGAGATACGCGGAAGAGACTGATCGAAAGACGACTGCAAGCAGCGGCGACCGTGACGGCGGACAGCAGCGCGGCGGAGAGGCCGGGCCAGGGTCCGCAGCTGGACCATGCGTGCACGCGCCGCGCCGCAACGGCTGTTTCTGGGCGTCGCGCGGCCAGGTCAGCCGGCCGGTCGTCCGGCTGCTCCTGCAAACACGCTGTCGACCACCCATGCTTGCCATCCCAGGTCTTGAGGGGCTTCCTCGTGGGCACTCGATGTATGCAGTCCCGCCCAAGTGAACTTTGCTCGCGTGACGGCATGACAGACGCTGGAGAGGACATGATGGGAGACGGGGCCCCATGGAGCTCTCTGCCGGTGATCTGCAGAGCGCGTTGCCCGGCCATGTCACCGGCGATACCTCTAGCAGCTGCTCAGAAGTACGACAGGCCTTGGGCCGATTGCTGTCGACGCAGCATCATGTGCTCGTGGCCACGGTCCCCCTCCACCCCTTGCCTGCTGACCTCTGTTCTTATGTACTACCTCCCGCCGTCTACTTTTCCCCTCTCTCTCTCTCTTTCCTCCTGCCTCCTCCGGTGGGCCCTCTCTCCTTGTTGTGATTCAGGACCTGTCCTTCAAGACGCCACACTCGAACAAGTCAGTCGTGTCCACCTCCGACTGCGACCCTGAGGCTGACAGCCCAACAGTGACTCGCTCGCACAAGTACAACGAGCGCACCACGGGTCGCGTGTGCGGACAACACGGCGACGCAGCTGCCGCGCTACTTTGCCAAGCACGGCGGCTTTGTCGACGCGGACCCGAAGAAGACCAAGAAGGAGGGCGCCGGCCGCGCCAACTGGTACGTTTGTCTTGCTGTTCCCTGCGTTTCTCTCAGCCTTTTTAGTCTCTTGCCTTCTTCGCGTGTCGACGTCTCAGCTTGGAAGTGCCTCAGCCTGCTGACATGAGAAAGGGGCCGCGACGGGGTGGAGCTGTTCGACGACGACAGCGTCACCATGACCAAGCCGCGCCGCCGCTCCAACTCGTTTGTGGACCACGCGTCGCACTTCAAGACCAATTTGAGACGGTCGAGCACGAGCCCGTGTTTTGAGGAGGGCCTGCACGCGGACGAGGCCGCGGTCACCGCGGCTGTCGAGCGCCCCGAGGGCCACGACGGCTTCGGGCTGCAGCGCCAGCAACGGCCAGCGGCGTGACCGACGACGGGGCCAGCGTCGGCAGCAGCGCTTTAGTGTGGGCGACGACGATGGCGTTGCTGACAAGAAGAACTGAGGGCGCGCCAGCCGGACCTCTTGTCGTCGCACCTGCCGTGCACCTTGCTGCCGTCAGCCGGCGAAGCAACTCACCGTCGGTCCTGGCCGATGCTGTAGACTCTGCCCTCTGTAGAGCCTCGTGTACCATAACGGAACGATCGATCCCAGTCAATTGCTCGAGTGCGTGCGCGTGGATTGAGAAGAAAACAGTGACGATTCCATTGCCCCGAGATCTATAAATGCTCACAAGTGATGGAGGCTCGCTGCGGTGGTTTGCCTGCCCGCGCGCGGAGGAACAACCGGGGTGGAAGTGCTCGACGTAGATCGCCTCGATGGACGCAGCTCGATGGCGCTGTGACAAACGCCATCTCGACAAACGTCGCCCTCCAGGATAGTCGCTCGCGGAGAAAAAAAGTCGCCCGCAGGAAGATCGTGTCTCTGCCCTCGGTGGTGCCAGGAACGACCACCGACGCGCCGCGGAGAAGGCGGGGACATGAGCAAAAGCAAAGAAGAAAGACCGAGCGCCAGGAATCGGAGGCTGTACATTGGCTGGTCAACGCCCGGTCGTAAGGGAGAAGAGCTGCCCCGCTCGGCGTCAGCAGACGATCGACGCCGACGTTGATCGACAAACCAGTGCTGATCGACACCAGTGCTGATCGACACCGGCGGTGGTCGACACCGACGTTTATCGAGACCAAAGTTGATCGAGACCAAAGTGAATCGAGGCCGACATTGATCAACACCGGACGTTGAGAACGAGCCTGTCAGAACCGGAGACGAAAAGCGGCAGAGATCAAGCCTTGAGGCTGTCGCGCGCGCTCTGCATGCTGGCGCTGACGGTGTTGCCGGTGGTGGGCAGGACGGGCTTCTGGTTGGAGGCCCCTGGCGGATCTTGGCGACGGCGTAGACGATGCCCGAGACAAAGCCGACGGCGATGGCGCCGACGCTGGCAAAGGTGACGGGGGCGTCAAAGAAGACCAGGCCGTCAGCGCGATCGGCAGCTTGTTGAGCGCGCCGACCATCGATACGTGGTCGAGGAGTGAAGCGCACGCACCAGGCCGACGTGTACGAGATGAAGACCGAGGACAGACCGGAAAAGATCATTGCGGCGATCAGCGGGTTCCGGTTCGCGGCCGGAAAGTTCTTGTCGTGTGGCGGAGCTCCAGTCCTCGAGGCCGATGGAGCAGACGAGCAGGATGGGGATGGACAGCAGGTTGTTGTAGAACATGGTGCAAAGTCCTTGAAGTTTGTGAGCTTGATGCGCTTGCGCATGCCGAGCACGTAGGTGGCGCTGCAGAAGCAATTGAACAGCATCCACAGGTAGCCCGCGTTCAGGGTCGAGATGGCCGCGGTCGCCTCGGCGCTCTCGCCGCGGCCGCCGAAGCTGTTGAGCGCGTGCTGGATGTCGGCCAGGCCGCGATCACGGAGCTGAGCACCATCAGGCCAAAGGAGAAGAGGGCCATGTGCGTGACGCTGCCGCCGAACCAGATCACCTCGCCGTACGCGAAACAGGATGATGGTCAGTTCTTGAAGATGGTGTACACCGGGATCGACAGGAACTGCAGGCCCTTGGTCGACGTGTAGATCATGCCGATGAGCAGCAGCGAGATCGGGAACCTTTTGTCTTTTGTCTTAGTCTTTCTGTTTTCCTTGTTGACATGCGAGGGACGTACCACTTCTTGGCCTCCTCCTTGCTAAAGTCACGGTACGTGATGAAGCCCACCGCTTGCATCCTTCGATCTGGAGAGATCTTCGCGTCAGCTGCCGTCCGTCGCTGTTGTCCCTCGCACCCGGGCATCACTCACGGCGACGGTGCAGACGACGGCCCCGGACGGCCAGCAGAAGAAGTTGAGGTTAAAGTCGGTGCCGGACAGGACGTATTTGTTGGTCGTGGTCATCTGGCCGCGCGTCCGTCAGCTGGCGCTCCTCATGACATGTTCACGGCGCGGAAGGCTCACGAGAATGCTGCTGGCGCAGTACGAGAGCACCGGGACGATGGGGCTGCGCCCAGCGACGGGTCGGCGGAGAGGCGGCCATGTCGCTGCCGGGGAGAGCGGGCGGGGCGAGGAGGACCGGGATGCGACGGGCTGGTAGGGCTTCTCGCCGCGGACGTCGTCGGTCTTGATGGCGAGAGAAGAAAAGGAAAAGGGAGCAGAGTCGACGTTGTCCTGGGACTGGCGGTGCAGCGTTGGCATCACAGTAGTGGTCGGGGAACAGGGGAGACCGCGCATAATGATCCAGGAGAGCGAAAGTTTCTTTGCAGGATAACGCGCAAATCTAATTGATTTCTAGCGCGTGTCGGTGGACCCGTTTGGGCTTTCCTCATGCCTTGTGGCTTTTCGATCGCCCTCGCCGTCTGCCTCGAGAATCTACGGCTGATCGAAAGCTGCCGGCTTTAAGAGTGCCGCACGGCTGCGCCGCTGTGCGGACCTGCAATCCGAGGAGGAGTACAGTAGCAAACGTCCCGCACGCTGGGCGGGCGACGCGCAAAAGGAGAGTAGTGAGGGGAGAGCGGCGTACGGATACAAGGGTTTACGGGGCTACGGACCCTATCGGTGGAGGCTACGCTAGGGCCGCTTGCAGTGCGAGACAGTTGAGTAGTGCTAGCACGAGTAGTATGAACGACTTGACGATAGCAGCAGCAGCAACGGCCGGCATAACAACACAATCATAATCTGTTGGGGGTCCATGCTACTACAACCGCGCGATCACGGTGACAACAGAAGATGCAATGGCACACGCCATGAGCGCGCAGCAGAGATTGCCCGCCCGTTGCACCCACGAACCACTCTGCAACACGCCACACGCCTGCCCGAGGGTTTGCAAACGCCGGCGCGCGCCTCGCTGTGGCCCCACCCGCGCAGGGAAACCGGCCTCGCCCGCCGGCACCCAGCTGCGAGCATCGCTGGCAGTGAGATGCGAACAAGGCCGAGCGACGCCTTGCACAAGGGTACTCGTCTGTCGTATGTAGCACTCGCCGTCAACGGCATCTCTCGCAAGCCATCCGCCGCGCCTAGCGTCCCACCACTCGCGCAGCCAAACGCCCCGGATTCGCCGATCTGCGATCCGTCAACACCTGCACCCCTGTCGCCGGCCTGCCGTCCTCGCTGCCAACACGCCCGCCGCCGCGCGCCGCCGTGGGCCGATCGCGTCGACCGCGCTCGGCTCCGGGCCCACGGCGGGTCGCTTGCCCCAAAGCTGTAAATCTCCGTCTGCATCTCGTCCGACCTGTCACACGCCAGCCCGGATCTCTCCGTGCAGCCGCCAGGTTCGTTCATTAGACTAGTACTTCAGGTGGCCGCGGGCGTTCGAGATGCAGCCAGTCTTCCGCCCGACGGGCCTCCGGCGGCCAGCTTCCAGCTGGACCGGCTGTCTTCTTCTCCCGTTGAGCGCGCGTCTCTCTGCTGGGCAGGCTCTGATGGACAGACCGGCAGCGCAGGGAGGCCAGAAACAGCCGGTCCAGCTGGAAGCTGGGCCGCCGGAGGCCCGTCGGGCGAAAGACACTCACCCACTCGTTTTCGCCCCCTTTCCTCCACCACCTCCGGGGCACACTCGACACCTGACACGCCTCGCCAGCAAGATTGAAGCGGTGAAGCATTCACGCAGCATGGCGTCGCAGCAGCACCCGCTCGACTCGGGAGTCGCGGGCACTAATCGACCGGCACGTGGCGCAAGGAGAGCAGGATGAGGACGAGCTGATCGACGAGCTGGAGAACGACCCGGAGCTGGACCGCTTCCGGGAGGCGCGGCGGCAGCAGCTGCACGACGAGTACCAGCGGACGCAGATCTTCCGCGCCAGGAGCACGGCACGTTTTCCAGAGGTCAAGGACGAAAAGTCTGTGCTGGACATCACCACCTCGTGCCAGCACAGCGTCGTGCACTTTTGCAAAGGACGGCTTCAAGCGCTGCGAGATTATGAATGGCCACCTTGACGTTCGTTTTGCTGCCTGCGCCGGCCGGCTGAGCTGACAGAGAGGCGACAGGACCTTGGCGGTCAAGATCTCAACTGCCGCTTCATCCGCATCGAGGTGGACAATGCGCCCTTTCTGGTCACGAAGCTGCAGGTTCAGGTGCTGCCGTGCGTCATGGCCTTTGTAGACGGCAAGGCCGTGGACCGGTCATCGGCTTCGAGGGCCTCGGCCGCGGCACTGACAGGTTCACCACAAAGGACCTGGAAACGCGGGTGATCGACGCCGGCGTGCTGCTGCGGTCTATCGTTTGACTCGGGGGCGCGGCCTGATTTCAGCTCAAAGGGCGGCCGACTGCAGGCTGGCGCACGTCAGGCAGCCGCCGAAGACTACGACGACGACGACTGGACTAGATTCAAGCCTTTCTTTCCGTGCTTTTCGACTGCATCCCGTGCCTGTTGTTGGAGAGGAAGAAAAAGGGGGGAAAGGCCATTGGCGGTGCGCCCCGCGCCGTGCCTGCGCGATTCCAGGGACTCGCCGCAAGGGCAGCACGTCATGCGGGAACGGGCTGAGGGCGGCCCCCAAAATGCATCGTTAAGAGACACCGCCTCCGAGGGTTTCATGCAAGCTGTCTTGGACATACGCACAATACCGGCATGCAGAGGCTGCGTCTCTTTCAACGAACAGCAAGAAGCGTCATTCATCTTCCCCCGGCGACAAGAACGGCACTCTTCTCAACGGCGACACAAAGCAAGATGCGCGCGTACTGGTACGACAACGAGCGGGCGACCAGCGCTGGCGCACGACAGCGGGCGGGCCGTGAGCGAGGAGCAGCTGGCCGCGCTGGGGTGCAGTGCTTCCGCTACCCGCAGGTGGCCGCGGTCGACGAGCTGGCGCGGCAGCGCGGGTACAAGAACCGCGACGAGATCACCGTCTCGCCGGACAAGATGGGCGGCCCTACGAGGACAAGGTGCGGTCCTTTTTCCACGAGCACCTGCACGAGGATGAGGAGATTCGCTACATCCTCGACGGCGCCGGGTTTTTGATGTCCGCAGCAAGGATGATGCCTGGATCCGCGTTGCGCTGACAAGGACCGACCTGATGATCCTGCCGCCGGCATCTACCACCGCTTCACCACCGACGACAACAACTACATCAAGGCCATGCGTCTTTTCCAGAGACCCCAAGTGGACGCCGCTGAACCGCGGGCCCGACACGGACAGCAACGTCTTTCGCCAGACCTACCTCGACGGCCGCGACTCTTCTGTGCCTGCACCTGCACCTGCACAGTCCTAGGCCTCCGAGGGCGCCGTTCGTAGCTTGAGCGCCAATAACATCCTGAAGCGAATGCCAGAGTGGTTCTTCCGAGGTCTTCCTTACCCCTGCAGGCTCTACGCTGTCCTCTACATGCTCATCACCGTCCTCGAATCCGTCATCGTCGTCGTCTCCGCGTCTCCGTCGTCTTGGTCGCCTCTTTCAATGCCTCGTCCTCGCCGTCTTTGCATCTTCGTCGTCTCAGCATCGCCTCCCTCACCACCATGTGACCATCTACACAACAACTCCCTCCCGCGACAAAGCTGTCAGTCATCAGCCGGCGGCGTGCGGTACGGGTCACCCGTCTTGCGCCCGTCCCAGTGCGCAATCTCGAGCTTGTCCCACTCGATCCCGCTGAACGTGCGCGTCTTGTCTCCGTCAGCCCTCCTTCCTCGCCTCGCCACTCACAGCACCCACATTGATGCCGATCGTCTCGTTTCTCCGTCTCGGGCAGCTTGTCACGCGCCTCGGGAGCAGGTCGATGATGCACACCGTCGCACAGCGGCTGCAGAAGCGCACCTCGCGGCCCTTGCTGCCCGTCAAGTACCCTGTGAGCTTGTCCTCGCCCTGTCTCTCCGTTCAGCCTCTTCTTCATCCGCGTCTTGTGACTGATAGTATGCTTGAGAGATGCACGAGGGCTCACGAGAGCGGGCAATCACACATACCGCGTCGTAGACGAGCGACTTGCGGGGACCGTGCGTCATCAGCATGCCGTTCATCTCGCACAGCTTGCAGTTGCATAGCACCGCGCGACGGGTCGCAGAGGGCCCGTCCACGCCGCCTGCGTGGGGCTCGGCCGATCGCTCGTCGCCAGCGCGGGCAGCGCGACCGTGAAGTGCACCGCGCCGCAGTGGCAATGCCCGTGGTAAAGGCTCAGGTCCGGCGCCGGCGTCGAGGTCGTCATCTTGAGCTGCTGTCCTTTTCCTGTGATGTTAAAGGTAGAGCCGGAGCAATTATTCGCTCTTCTTATTAATCTCTGTGCTTCTGAGTCAATCAAGGCCGATCAATCACGAGAGCTGTCTCTTCTACCGGCAAGCAATGGCCGGCGCGCCTGGGGCCGAAAGAGCCAAAGAGCCGGGCGGTGAGCGGCGCAGTCATTGAACTAGGCAGCGACCTGCACGTACTGCACACACATCGACATGGAAGCGGACTACGGCACGATGGACAAGCAAGGAGTTCGTGTGATGATGCATTGATCAGTCGTGAACCGGGCGCAGGCGCTCGCGCAAGGGTGGAAAGACTACCGGTCCTCGGCCCACTCGTTCTCGCGCCGGATCTGCTCCTCCTCCTCGGGGGTAAAGTCGTTCTGGATGTTGAACGTCTTGCGGATTCCTCGGGCGTCTTGCCCTTGATCAGTTGGCGACCGTCTTGCAGCCGACGTCGAGCAGCGGCTTGATGTCCATAAAGTTGGCCGCCAGGATGATCTCAAACAGCATCTCCTGGTCGACCTGCATGAACTTCTGGTCCCAGTCGTCAATGTCGCTCGACTTCTTGCGTGCGTCCGACTCGTCGTCGGCTGTGCTGGGCGGGTCGTTGCGGTGGTGCTCGCACCAGTCCAGCACCTTCTTCAGCACCGTCCCGTTCACGTTCGGGATCGGGATCGCCTCGTCCGGCGTGCCCTCGGTCCCAAAGTCCTCCAGCATGTTCTTGATCAGCAGCGACCGCTCCGCCACCGGCCGGTCTGTCTCGTGTTTTGCGTCATCAGTCCTGCCGTTCTCTTTTGTATGTTGACCACCGGGAGAGCCCTACCGACTGTCATCTCGACATCGTCGTTCGCCTTGAGCGTGACCGTGGGCGTTCCAGAAGCCATGTCTGCAGTGGAGAAGCGCGGCGGCGCGGGGACGCAGCGACGGTCTTGGTGCGATAGACGTCGAGCGCGTGCTCAACGTGGATTTGCGAATGAACTTGTGTTTATGGCGCGGAACGGACGACTCTCGCGTGCGTGATCCGGGCGCCGTGCAAGTGAAGAGAGCAGGCGGCGGTTTTGTGACTTTGACAAGGTGACGCCGCACTGCCGCCGTTGCTGCCCCGAGCTCCGGGGGGGGCGAACGGTTGCCTGCGTGTCAGACTGCCGTCACGTGGCGCGTTCCGAGATGTGAGTCGCGTCAACTGCGAAAAAGGGACAGTCAGGTCTCGAGAGTACACATGCTCAACATCTCAGTCTCACCGCCATCGAAAACTGAATCCGCAAACAAAGAACGGACAAAGACGACGGGCGAGGGGCACGGGACAGCGCGTTTGCAACTTGGATCCATGACGCCCGACGCGTTTGCCAGCGGCTGTTTTTGTTTTCCCCCCGCGAATTTTTAAGATTGGGAAGACAGCTTCAGGGCCCTCCGAAAGGCATGGACGACTTCTTCCGCCAGGACGCAAGCCCATCTCTGAGACACTGCCCTCAAGCGCTCCTGTGACGCTGGCCGTGGACAGCAGCGCCGCCACTCCTTTGCCTTTCCTCTTTGTCTCGCAACGCTCGTGCAGGCGGGTGGAGATCACCACCCCTGCAGCATACGCCACGCCATCCCCAGATTTGCGAGATGGGAGCAGCACAGCATCACAACTGAGAGCGTCATCACTGGAAGCAGACACCCGCAGACATGTGGCGCCGGACGTACTTTGCGCTGGCGCTGGTGCGCCTCTACCCTCGCGCTGAGCCCAAGCTACCTGCACCCGGACGAACAGTTCCGGGCCCGGAGGTGATTGCCGGTAAGCTAATGCACGCCCTTCTACCGTCGATCCTAAGAATCTGCACGACACCCGCCCAAAGCAGCCGGTCCAGCTGGAAGCTGCCGCCGGAGGCCCGTTCCTCGCCAGAACTGCCGACACGGGAATGTGCCACCAACAAGGTGGATCGACATCTGACACGAAAGGCAAAGGCGGATCTTTGGGTATCCCGTGCACGAGACGTGGAGTTTACCTCGGCGCGGCCGGTGCGCAGCGTGTTTCCCGCTGTGGCCGGGGTACGGGCTGCCGATGCTGCTGCTGCGCTGGCTATGGGAGGGGTCGGCAGCGGCAGGTCAGCCCGGCGGTGGTCTTCTGGACGCTGCGCGCGATCATGTTCGGGCTCAGCTTCGTGCTCGAGGACTGGGCCATCCACGAGCTGGTCGAGTCGCCGGGCCCGCGCATGGCCGCCACGCTGCTGGTCGCGTCCTCGTACGTGACCTGGGCGTGGCAGTGCACACCTTTTCCAACGCCGTCGAGACGATCGTGGTGCTGTGGGCGATTGTGCTGATCAAGCGCATCACGCGCGACAAGGAGCAGCGCTCGCCGCTGTCGGCCTCGTTTGCGTTTGCTTTTCTGCTCGTCTTTGGCGTCTTCAACCGGATCACGTTCCCGGCTTACTTGATCATCCCGGCGGTGCAGCTGCTGCCGACGCTGCTGCGCCGGCCGCGGATTCTTGTTTGGCTGCTGGTGTATGGCGCTCTGCTGACGTTACGGCGCTGGCGGTGGACACCATCTACTACCGGGGCGGCGCCGTCACCTTTCGCGACATCTTTTTTCCGGCCGACGATTGCGCCTTGAACTCACTGGCGTACACACAAAGTCGGCAAACCGGCGCTGCACGGCACGCATCCGTGTACCAGCACGTGGCTGTTAATCTACCTCAGCTCCCTCGCCCGGCTTTCCCATTGGTACTCTTCAACGCTCGCCTGACGATGGAGCTGGGCTGCGCCGCGTCGGCCGTATTCGTCCTATCGCTGTTCCCGCACCAGGAGGCGCGCTTCCTTCTCCCCCCGCGGTGCCGCTGATCCTCAGCTCGGTGCGTGTGCCGCGGCGGATGTACAAGGCCTGGGTGGGCGGCGGGAGGGCTTCAACTTGGCGCTGGGCCTGCTGATGGGCGTGTACCACCAGGGCGGCGTGGTGCTGGCGCAGAATTGGCTTCAGGGCCAGCGCGATATCACGCAGGCCTTCTGGTGGAAGACGTACACCCGCCGACGTGGTTGCTGAACGGTCGGAATGTCGACCTGACGACCACGGACCTGATGGACTGCCGTCGACGCAGTTGTGGAGGCACATATGCAACGCGTCCTCTCCGATGGCGCACCTCGACAGCACCGTCCCTGGTGGCGCCCAAGTCGGCTGCTTCCCTCGACGCGTGGGTGGTGGGCGCGGATGAGCGGATGCGGCTGCACGAGCTCTGGTCGACGCGGCCGCACCTGAAACCCCGACGACATGGACTTTGCCGACGACGGCGTCTGGCCGACGCTGCAGCGCGTGGTCGGGCGCCGCGGGCCTCGCCTCTGGCAAATCGCGTGTCTTCAATTTAGTCACAGATCCCAGACGGATGCTCCCACCAACAATGCCCCTCTGCACTTCCAGTCTCGCCAACTTCACCACAGCCCGCCGGGGCCAGTGCCGGCGCTGGACGCGGGCCGCAGCAGGTTGCCGAGCGACAGGCCGGCGCCGGACTTTGGCCCGAGCACGATCTCGTAGGGAAAGGGGTTCGAGTCCCTGGTCTCGGTCGTGATCGGGGGAATGTGCTCCTTGTCGCGGCCGGCGAGCTCGATAATCTTCATGGCGGCGCGGTTCAGGCTGCGCTCCATGAGAGGGCGGGCCGCGTCGCTCGGCCGGCCACGGTCAATCCAGGATCCAGACCTCCCACAGACGTCCTGCTCGCCTCGCGCAGGCCAAAGAAATTCTTTTTGCGGCGGCGCTTCTCGAAGAACTGCACCGCCAGCTGGCCGCGCGCGGTCGCGTCCTCGTCCGGCAGGGCCTCGCGCGCGGCCTTCAGTTGCCGGGCCAGCGCGCTCGCGCGCTCGGCCACCAGCTGCTCGACCTCGACCACGTCCACAGCCGGTAGCGTCACGTTCAGCTCGCCGATGTCGCGCGACACGGGCGCCACGTTGACAAACGAGCGGTGGAAGAAGATGGTCTGCAGCACGCCGCGGATGATATCCTTTGCATGGGCCTCGTCCGTGTACACGTCGATGCTGTACGTCGCCGGCTGCGGCCGTCCCAGCGCCGCGTCCATCCGTCCGCCTTTTTTTTTCTTCCCTCGTAGCAGCGAAAGAATGGCAGAGAGAGACTACTCTGGCATCTCCCCGTGCTTGCTCTAGTCGAGTGGGGACTTTAGGAAGGACAAGATGAGAACAAAGCCGCGAGGGTCGACCGCCGGTCAGGCAGAGAACCTCTCGCAGGCCGGCGCCGTTGTTGGCCTGACGGTTTGCCTCGGCGCGCCGGATCCCACGAACACTCGTACTGTAGTCGACTCGAACGTACAGTAGTCCACCCCCAGGAAAACAATCAGGCGGGCGATTGATTGAAGCACTCTCGTCCCTTGCGCCGCTGCTACTGCCCGTCATCGATTCGAGCTGCGCTGTCCAGCAGTTGCCGTGCGGAGCCTAAAACAGCTGCGCGCCCTCCACCGCCTGCGACACCTCTTTCACGTCGGTACCACTCGTGCTCAGCAACCCCAGCAACGGCAGCGGCAACGCCGAGGACACGCGACAGCACGGCACCATCGACGGACGCGCACGCGCGCGCGCAGGATGAGCTTGCACAACATCTAGCCTGCTTCAGGCCCTCTCCCCTTTCCGCCACTCGCTACGACAGAGGATACCGCGATGCTGGAGGCGAACGCGCAATTGGTTCAAGCGCAACCGCACCGCCTGCCGTGTCTGCGGGCGTCGTCGGCGGCGTCTACCTGGCGGCGCAGTATGTCCGTCAACAAGCTGACCGAGACGCGGCAGCGCATGAGCGACGACCGCATCGCGCGCGAGAAGTGTGTTTGCCCCTTCTTCCTCAACCGCAGCAGCAGACACTGACCGCAGCAGCTTGCGCCGCCGCTTCACGCAAAAACCAGGAAGACTGCACGTACACTGTGCTGGCGCTGCTGCCGACCGCGACGGAGAACATCCTGGCCGCACTGGCCGGTCGAGGGCATCACGCAGGAGCTGCAGGCGCGCCGCACCGAGAAGCTGGCCCGCAGCGCCGCCACCTCGGAGTTTGCCCCCAGCGAGGTCGCGTCGACTCTCGGCGGCAGCACTGCCCTCGACGCCAGTGCCTTTGTCACGCCAGCCAGCAGCTCGCCGGTCACCCCCGCCGCGGCTGCGGACGGAGCCGACTTAAAGGACGCTCAACCCGGCGATTCTCAGGCCCCGCTGTTCCCTCAAAGCCAAGCAGCACCCGGGGGGAGCAGCAACGACCAGAACAGCAGCCAGAACAGCAGCCAAAACAGCAGCCAGAACAGCAGCCAGAACAGCAGCCAGAACAGAGCCAGAACAACAGCGCGGGAGCAGAAGGCGCCCGCGCGCAGCAAGATGGAGCTGGGGGACGACTTGAAAGTCTACTCGATCACGCGCGCGCTGACGCTGGTGTAAACGCTCGCGCTGCTGACGCTCCTGACGCGCCATCCAGCTGAACCTGCTCGGGCGGCGCAACTACCTGTCGAGCGTCATGTCGCTGGCGGTGCCGCCGGCCCGACGACGGGCCGCAGATCAGCCTCGAGAACTTTGACGACGACAGCGAGGCCAACGAGGGCCAGCAGGAGGGGCACTAACGGCGGCGATTTCGAGACGAACCGCAAGTACCTGACATTCAGCTGGGGGCTGCTGCACAAGGGCTGGCGCGAGGTGCGCGCCAAGGTCGAGCGGGCCGTGCGCGAGGTCTTTGGCGTGCTGGCGCCGCGCGACAATGTCACCTACGGCCAGCTGGCCTCGCTCATCTTTGAGATCCGGAAGAAGGTTGAGGGCGCAAACGGACGAGGAGCGCCGCTCGACGCGCTGGCTGGGCTGTCTGTTGCCCCCGACCGCGGACGAGGAGCTGGGTTCTCAAGGAAAGCGGCGTTGTGGAGCCGCTGCCGGCGGCTCGAAGGAGGAAATGATCTCGGCCCTCGCTCGCCGGCTGCTCGACGAGACCTCGGACCTGGTCGACTCGCCCAGCTTCAGCCACGTGCTGACCCTCCTCCTGGACGCGTCCGTGTCGCTGTTTGTGGAGGAGAAGCTGGCGCAGCAGGCGTTTTCAAGCTGCCGCCGCAGGGCCGCCACGCGACCGCCCCGCCGAGGCCGACTTGAACAGCCTGTTCGCGGGCCGCGCGCGCATCGAGGAGCTGGCCGACGACGGCGTCAGCCCGCTGGCGTCGCAGGCGCAGTGCAAGCTGGCGACCGTGCTGGCCGTCATGACGCGGTCCGCGCACTTGAAACGGCTCCGGCGGCAGCCTCGACTCGCTCGTCAACGGCGGCGACGCCGAGTACCCGTCCGCAGCTCACCTTTGAAAAGGCCAACGAGTACCTGGCTGCGATGGAGGAGGTGCGCGATCTCGAGCCTTTGCCGCGGTCGTGTACAGTTCCAACTTTGAGTACGAGAAAGGTCGAAGCCGAGGCCGAGCGGCTGAGCGCCAGCGCCGCCCTGGCCGAAGCTACGTCGACGTGGCCGCCGCGGACGAAGGACACGCTCCTGGAGGGCGCGTGGACCCGGCCTCGGTGCGCTGATCCTTTTTTTTTTCTTTCGTTGCTGCTACTCTACACATCAGGCGGGCGGAAAGACCTGCGACTGTTTTATTTAATCACACACGACATGCCACGGTTAGCCCTCGTGAATCTTGACTGCACCGTCGAGAGACTGCTGCCACGATGAACGTGAAAAGGACTCACCACAAAGCGCTCGAGGCCCATCTCAAACAGCTCATTGTTGACGCCGACGCCGCCCGGGTGCTCGACCGGCGACAGCGGGTTCTTTACGACAAACTCGACGTACAGGTTCGCCCAATCGGTGCAGCACCACCCGCAGGTTGCTCGTCTGGTGTCCGTGAGCATGACAAACTTCATGCTCGTCGGCGTCTCGTATAGTGCACTTGTACACTCCCCCCTCCGGTACGAGATGAACCTGCTCTTCTCAGTGACTGCTGTGCTGCGCTGCGGTGAGGGCGGAACCCACTCGTCCCTCGCGCCGCCCAGCCGGCGGACCATGTTGCGTAGCGAAAAGAAAGACGCCAAAGACCAGCTTCGCATCGTCCGCCTGCGAGCGCGCCTTGCGGGCCGGCACACCGCTCGTCCCGTTGGCTTTGATCGCCAGGGGGCGCCGCGCCTCCGGGTGCGTCACCCACCGCTTCTGGGAGATGCATTCGCTGTCGTCTGCCATCAGTCCTCCTGCCGCTCTCGCTTAAAGATGACGACTCACTGTGCCGGTCAAAGATGAAGAAGCTGTAGACCGCCCATCGCGCATCACTTCCCGCCCGTCCTCATCCGACCCGCGTCGAGAGGCAGCTTGTCCGACAGACAGGCGCAAGTGCACCGCTCAAATGCAAAAGACGAACGCGGTGTCGAGCTCGCAGGTCGGAGAGACGCGGGCGCCACGGCCAAAAGCGGGCTTGCCGCGTCCCGCCCGTCGATCGTCCCACCTCGACGCCTTGCGGCCGCTCCTACCCCTCGATCGCGCCCTTTTTTAATCAGCCCCTCCGAGAAGCTACCTGGACTCTATATTACCGCGCGTCCGTCGGCGTTTCTCCACCTGGATCGGCGGACGTAGGCGGCTGTGGGCGAACGGACCGGACCTGGGCCCCGCCATGCAATCCTGGCCCTTGGCGCAGCACCTCAAAACCTGTACCACTACTGATTCCGTCCGACCCCCGATCACGGCAGCGGGGCTGGACTGGATCGGGCACTCCTAAAGATGAGCTCGGGTGCTGCTCGCCCGGCGTCGCCAGCGTCAAAGAGCCCGGCGCCGCTGCGGACGGTGGCCGAGGATGGCGGGGAGTCGGCTCGGACGCCTCGCGGCCTCGTCCGCCTCTCGTCCCACCAAGAGGGATACCTTAGTATGTTGTGATCATTCCTCCAACGCAGGCAACCGCTTGCTCACAGTCCGTCCCTCTCAAGGCCCACCCCCATCGCCACCACCACAGAGTCTCGTCCCACCAACCGCCCGGTCAAGGCAAAGTCCGGCTGCTGGGCTATCTCTTGCAGGAACGCTGACGGTACCGCAAAGGAAACGCGCAACGCGAACGCTCAGTACAGCAACAGCGAGGACGACGCGCCTCTCAGCTGCGCATCAACCAGTATCTGATCACCCAGGAGATCGGCCGCGGCTCCTTTGGCGCCGTCCACCTCGCCACCGACCAGTATGGCCAGCAATTCGTGAGTCCCCTGCTGCCTGTCTCACAATTCGAGCTCGCTCGCTAACTCGAACAAAGGCCGTCAAGGAGTTTTCCAAGTCGCGGCTCAGCGGAGGGCCAAGTCGAACCTCTTGCGCCGGCCCAAGGGCCAGCGCCCTTCGCCGCTGAGGGAGCCAAGCAGCTTCCACGGCCTGCTAGACAGCAGCATCGGCGCGTCTGGCAGCACCAAACTCGACGAGGACAGCTCCTTTGATCTGATCAAAGAGGAGATTGCCATCATGAAGAAGCTGCACCATCCAAACCTTGTCGCCCTCACGAAGTCCTCGACGACCCCGCCGACGACTCGCTCTTCATGGTCCTTGAAAATGTGCAAAAAGGGCGTCATCATGAAGATCGAGGCCGACGAGCTCGCCGATCCCTACAGCGACCAGCAGTGCCGCAACCTGGTTCCGCGACCTCATCCTCCGGCTCGAGTACCGTCGTTCTCTTTCCTGGTCCTCTTCAACCGATCGTAAGCTGACGAAGCTCGAGAAAAAGTCCACGCACAAGGGGTGATCCACCGCGACATCAAGCCGGACAATTGCCTGCTCACCGACGACGACACGCCTCAAGTCAGCGACTTTGGCGTGTCGGAAAATGTTTGAGAAGCCAGGCGAGATGCGCACGGCCAAGTCGGCCGGCTCGCCCGCTTTCATGCTCCGGAGCTGTGCCGCGTGCAGCAGGGCCACATCTCAGGTGCGGCCGCCGACATCTGTCCATGGGCGTCACGCTCTACTGCCTGCCTTCGGCCGCGTCCCTTTCAAAAGAACCGCCGTCTTTGACCTGTAACAACGCCGTGCTCAATGACCCGGTCGAGGTCGGTCCGGACGTCGACCCGACTTGCGCGACCTGCTGCACCGCCTCTTGAGAAGGATCCCGACAAGCGCATCAAGATCCGGAGCTGCGCAGCCACCCCTGGGTCACCCAGGACGGCGAGGATCCCCTCCTGTCGACCGAGGAAAATTGCGCCGCCATGGTCGAGCCACCGACCGATCCGACTGAGCAACGCATCACCGGCAAACCTCGGCCGCGTCATGGCTGTCCATGAAGGCCGTCAATCGATTCAAGAGCCTCATCGAACGGAACCCACCTCAACACTTTCCTAGGACAGGCCTCTCGCTTCGTCCGCCCGCCCGCGTCCTTGTCTCGTCTGGCCTCTGAAAAGTCGGACCCAGCGGACAGGGCAAGGCGAGAAAGACGTCGCGTGACCTTTCCAGGCCGCAAAAGCTCTGTACGCGCAACGCGGCGACGGCGACTCGGCCGAGATCGCGGACGGTCTCGACTGCTGCCGACTCGCCTGAAAAAGGCCATCATTGAGGAGAACGCCGACTCGGGTCCCGAAGAGGATGACGATCCATCGACCGTGATCCACGCCGACGCCATCCGCCGCGACCTGCGCAAGGCGCACACCGAGCCGCTGCAGCTGCACGGGTCTGACCCGCCCAAGATCCAGACGATGCAGTACCCCCCGGCAAGGCCAGGCGCAATGACCCACTCGAGGATCACTTGTACCTATCGATCGGACGCGGCCCGCAGTTCGAAGCCGAGGGCGAGAGGGAGGCCGCATTCGAGGTCACGAATCGCCCGGCGCCGCCGACTTTTAACGTCTACGAGCGCGCGTACGAGCAGGAGTGCACACGCATCCGCCGCGCCCGGGCAGGGAAGCGACCATCTACCTGACGCGGCGGTGTCGAGGAGCGCATGCGGGGGCTCGTTCACGGGTTTGAACAAGGACGGGCGAGGGGCAGGTCGCCACCGCCGCTTCCATCCGCCGCGGCATGTCGTCCATCGTCCAGAGCGCGCTCGACAAGGCCGGCTGTCCTGCCGAAATCCCGGCGGCGCCGCTGGACCGCGCGGCCTGGCCAGCGTCATGGACAAGACCTTTGCCAAAGCCCACTGCTCGCCTGAGCAGCAAGCCGACTTCAAAGACGGCGTCTCGGCCCTGCTCGCCGCGCCATCGAGGCCTTTGAACCGTCCCCCAAATCGAGCCCGCCCCAGTCAGTTGAACACACCGAGCCAACCGGGCCCGACGCCACAAATGACAGCAACAGCGCAAGACGATAATAGCACCGGCAACCGCGACCGACAGCTCGCTGCGTCTGCCTCGTAAGTTTATTGGCAGTCCCACCCGGTCAATGCGTGTCACACGAGCGGCTGACGTTTTCTTGATAAAAGAGTCCGATTGCTGTCCGGCGGGACGGAGGATAGGGCACTTTTCGCGTCGCATAGCTTCATGTACCCGGGTAGACCTTGCGCAAGCGAGCACCCCTCGGAGAATTCCCTCTGCTTTTACGCAACCTCCACCTCCATTCATTGGTGCGACTTGCCTGTTCTCCGCCGCGGCTGGAGGTGCCGCGCGAGAACGAAGACGGCACGATCGGGCTTGCCCTCGGCTCGCCCAGGTACCGGAGAGCAGACGGCGGACGGTTGGCAGCGGCTAGATGGCCGCGCCGCGCAATCTCGATGCGCAGACGTTCCCACATGTCTGCGCGGGCTCCCGCAGGTCTTGACGGGCCAGCGGCTGTTCCTGACCTACGCTCCTTCAAAGCTTCGACGGTGCGCCGGGCACGCTTGCGCACGATCACGCCTCCGGGATGAAGAACAACCGCGCTCGACATACGACAGCGCGGGCGGCCCGCTTGCCCGCCGTTCTTGTTCACCGCCGCGGGCTGCCATTGATCTTTGTAATGCTGTTGGCTTCTCTGATCTTCAACTGGCGCGTTAGCGACGACAGCCACCACTCTACCACCCACCGCATCCTGAGGAAGACGGCGGAGCCACCGAGGACAAAGCAACCGCTCTCTGCTGCCGGACCCGCACCAGCTGCCTCTAGTCCAGGCAAACGCGCACCCGATCGAGAAACCCTCGTCCGCCGCGCAGACCACAGGCCAACTTGCTGCAGCAACACGAGCCAAAGACACTGGCGCACGCAGCCGACGCGTATCGGCGACGTCGAGGCCGACACCCACCGCCTCGATTCGCCGAATGGTACGAGTTTGCGAGGGGTCGCAACAGCTTCGCTCTCGGAGCACCTCTTTGACCAGATCTACCACGACCTCGAGCCCCCTTCTGGTCCATACCTTCCCGAAGTTCTCAGAGGGAGGCTCTGAGATGGCCGCACCGGCTGAGCCATAAGGTGGCACGACGACAAAGATCAGCAAAGTCGAAGGCGTCGGCTTTCTCGACCACTGGAAGGAGATGCTGGACGGGCTAGGCGGACGGATACCAGACCTCGATCTAGCCGTCAACGTCCGCGTGAGCCACTCGTGTACGCGCCGTGGCCCTTCCGTCAATGACGCCATGCGGCTGGCGCGCGAGTCCAGGCCCAAGGCGCTGACGGTCAAGAGTCACCTGCACTCGTCCCGCTTTCAGATCCTGCCGCTTTTGTCGACCGACAGCGACGACGCCAAAGACAAGACTCTGTTGAAGCAGGTGCGCAGCCCGAGTCATTTCTGGAACATTGTCAAGTATACGTGCGCGCCGGAGCTGCCGCGCGGTTCGTGGACATGCCCGAGGCGATCAACGTGGGCGCCGACTTTCCCATCAAGGCGCACTCGGACTTTGTCGCCAACTGGACCGAGGGCGCGTCCGTGTGCCACAACCCGTACATTCGGCTTGTGCACGGGGACTTTATCGCGCCGGGCCCGGTCAAGGTCATCTCACAGCTGTTTCCGCTGTTCAGCAACAGCAAGATGCCGGAGTGAACAATGACATCCTGCTGCCCTCGCGGTGCAGTGGTCCGAAGACGCCGCGGTCGAGATCCCGACAGCAGCCTGCACCCGTGGGACTTGAAGCAGTCCAAGGCCGTCCTGGCGCGGCACCGCGACTGGCGGCGAGCATGACGAAAAGAACTGGCAGGCCTTTCAACCGCCACCGCTTTGTCGCCATGTCCCAACGCCAGCATCGTCGACCGGTTTGACTCGGAGGACCACCTCGCTGAGGAATTTCCCGATGCCGCCCGCACAAGTTCCTCGCGCCCGCAGCTGTCGCCCCCTCTCCGCTCCAGTCCGGCGATGGTTCCGGTGACTGGTCAGGCAGGGTGTGGACGCCGCCTTCACGCACCTCTTCTGCTAATCCGATGCGTCTGTTCGCCGCGCCCGACGAGTGCAGCTACACGTCCCGGTTCTACTCCGTTGCCGCTGCGATTCCTCTGAGCGAGCAGCTCGCCGGGTACAAGTACCTGCCCGACCTGGACGGACAGGGCAGCAGCGGCCGGTTCCGTACGCTGCTTTCTGTCCGACGGGTGCCGATCAAGGCCTCGATCTACAGCGAATGGCACGCAGCCGGCTGATCGCATGGCGGCACTTTGTGCCGATGCACAACAGCTTCCCCCGACTGGTGGAGCATGATGAAGTACTTTGTCGGCGACAAGCAGCGGCCATCAACCCAGGACCGCCTTCACGATCCGCGCCCGCCATTGCACCTGACAACGGCACCCTCGATCAACGAACCACCGCTGGCGATGTCGACGCCACGGACGGAGAGAGCACGGCAAACAGCACCGACGACGGCCAGGTGACCGAGGTCCCCGAGCGCCTATGCGCGTTTACACGCACACGAACAGAGGGACGACAGAGGCCTGGCCGCCCGGGTGAAGCTCATCCCACGGCGCGTGCTCGGAGCCGTGCTGTCGTCGGTGCAGCGGCCAACGGGCGACGTGGGTGGACGACGGGCCGACGACATGGCGCGCAAGATTGCCGCGCAGGGCGCCGTATGGGCGCGGCACGCGCTGCGGCGCGACGACATGCTGGTGTACCTCTACCGGCTGGTGCTCGAGTACGCACGCCTGACGACCGACGACCGCGAATGGCTCGCCTTTGTCGACGACATGTGAGGCCTCTTGCCCTTCTCCACTGTATAATATTTCTTGTTCGTCCTCGCGTGCCGTCCTGTGCTGTCCCGTGCTGAGATCGCTTGCTGCGGCGGAGGGGTACTCGAACTGCTAGCCCGGCTGCGTCACTAGTCACAGTCGTTCGCTCGCAGTCGTCCTGCAGTGCTGGGCCGCTTTTTCCTCCTCTGACGCGAGACGCGCACATCACCAGACCGCTGCACGATGTCGAGCAAGATTGAAAAGACGATTGCGCGGCAGCGCGAGAATGCGTGTTCCTCTCCGCAAGCCGAACAAGCGCTGACGACAAAAGAATCGACGAGGGGCAGTACTATGGGGGCGCACCACAGCTGCGGACGATCGCGGCGCGTACGTCAAGACAAACAGCCTCGAGGCCGCGGCCGAGGTGCTCGCCGGCGGCGCCGCGCTTTTCCTCAAGGCCGGGCAGGGCGGCAGCGGCGGCGACCTGTGCCTGTACCTGATGGACGTGTACCGGCAGGCGGAGACGCCGGTGGACGCGGCCAGCAAGGGCCGCTGCTGAGCCTTTTTGCGCAGCTTCCCGCCGGGCGAGCCGACGCGCAAGCGGTTCGTGTCCGAGATGCTGCAGTGGTCCGCCAAGGCGGGCGCGTACCCGGGCCGGCGAGCCGGAGCTGCACCACGCCGCCGGCGCCCTGTCCGCGGCCGAGGGCGACGCGTACGAGGCCGAGCGGGCACCTGGCGCTCGGCACGCGCGACTCGCCCCCCGCTGCTGGCCGCGCTCGAATTCTCCTGGTTCGCACAGGACGCGCCAACACACCGCGCCCCTGTACCTTGCACGCGCCTTGCTTCCGTACATGCTGCTGGGGCAACATGCGCGCCGCTGGGCAGGTCCACCTGCTTTTTCACCACGCAGCTCTGCGCTGCGCACCCGTCCTTGCCGTCCAAGACGTCAGCAGCGGGCGCAGCGACGCCAAGGTCTTTCCCACCCTGCCGCTCTTGAACTTCCTCACCCTGCTGCTGCTGGCGGCGGAGCGCGGTGCGGCCGAGCTGTTCAACAACCTGCGCAGCCACTACGCCGCGCAGCTGGCCGAGGTCGACGACATGTGGGGCCCGTCCCTGGAAGCGGTCGCCGAGGCGTTACTTTAACATCCGCAAGCCGCGCAACAGCAACCCGCTCTTTGACATGATGAGCAGCATGTTCGGCGGCGGCGGCGGCGGTTCGTCTGCTCCGCGCCACGCTCGGCGCAGCGCATACAGTCGCCCGCCTCCCCGCACTCGACTGAGGCGTCGGCAATGAAAAGTTATTCTCCTCGTCAGGGCTCGCGCTCAGTGTCGTCCTCGGCTCGTACAGCCAGCGGTCGTCGTCCAGGCTGGCGACCTTGTCGCGGAGGCTGCCGGTGACGTACGCCTTGAGCTCGGCAAAGTCGACGGTGCGCGGCTGCGCTGCGCAGGGCGTCGAGCAGGCGGCCCTGCGCCCGGCCCGCGTCCTCGATCGCCTGCACCATCTCCTTCTCCTCCGCCGGCACCTTGGGCAGCCGCATCTCGTACCCGTACAGGCCGTGCTCGTCGCGCACGAGAAAGTCGTCCGCGGGCCGAGGCCTCGTCCTCGACGACCAGCGGTGCGCCCTCGCGCTCGGCTCCGCGGAAACTGCCGCCCCTGCTGCCCGCCGCCGCTGGCCGCGCCCCCGATGCGTGCGAGAAGTGGTACCCGGCGTGCGCTTTCGAGAGCTGACTCTGCAGCGAGCTCTGCTGCACAGCCACTGCGGACCCGCGGCGACCGTCTCCTCTGACGACGCCGTCGTCGGCCGCCGAGTGAGCTTGCCTGAGAACAGGTGCCGGCGCACGCTACTCGCCGCGTGCTCGAGCGCGCCCGGCCCCGACACAGGCGCCGCCGACGCCGGCCTCGACGGCATCCTTTGCGTTTGAATCTCGATTGCTGATTGTATCGTGTTGCGTGGTATCGAATGTGCTATGCGTGCTCTGTAGTCCTCGTCTGATGTTGTCCGATGTGGTCCGACGACATGAACGTTTTCTGGCGATGTTCAAACTCGATGTAAGGATGCCTGACAACGGCGTAAACAGCAAACACACTTTCCCCGCATCGCATCGAACAGCGCAGCAGTTGCCTTGTCCCACGTCCAGCGCTCTTCTCGCTAGCCAAACACAGATGAACAGAGGATGGCGACGGGGGCGCAGCTGCTGATCGAGCCCGGTGTCGCGATTCGCGCACGCGCGCGGCGGGCAGCCCGCGACGATCAAGCGGCCCGTGGGCGTGGGCTTCTTCTCGTTTTGACGACGCGCACGTGCTGCGGCTCAATGACGACTGCGCGCTGCGGTACTACTACCCCGTGCGCGCCGGGACGGAGCTGTCGACCGGGTTCGACACGTTTGAGAAGTGGGAGGAGTATGACGAGGGACCTGGACGCGCTGCTGGCTTCTATTGTCGACCTCGAGCAGCGGCGCTCCAGTGATGCAACTCTGGCCGCCGCCCCGGAGCACACACGCGCAGACCCTTGTCACCTGGCGCGGATGCTGACGAAGCTGATGACGCTGCCGTACCACGTCGAGGACGCTTCGAGATGAACGCGACCCTGTTCGAGGG
>JAMXBC010000356.1:0-25374 GCA_024138005.1 Lumnitzera racemosa
AAAGTCTCTAAAGGTTAACTACCTAATAAACCTTTATTAGTGCTCTTAGATTCCATGAAACTGTCGGCCATGGTGGATGACTTTACTATTGTCATCCCCAATACCAACGTTTACACTTGGATCTGTCATTTTTCTACAGATTCAAAGCATAAACTCTTCAATTAGGTGTTTCAACAAACACTTCTACAAATCGAGAATTTAATAACCAGCAAACACAATAATTGAACAACACATAGTAACTTACTTTATTCTACACATGCAAAACAGGGTATAGGCAAAACTTCTAAATAACCTACTAAAACTTAAGCGAAACCTTTGCTCTAATACTAAGATGATGTGAACCGTAGCCAAGGATGGATAAGGTCGTCACGGGAATAGGTTTTAAACTTACCGAAAGCTTGAAAAGAGTGATAAGGAATGCACGAAAGAGTGAATGAAAGGTAAGAAAAAACCTAGGAATAGCTCTAAAGGATATGACGAATTGATAGAACTTTCGAAGATTTATAGTATAACTTGATATGATGTACAAATTGGTCCGGTGAGATTACTTGCTACCTAGCTATGCTTAGAGTTAGGATAAGAATGAGGTGAAAGTAAACAATTAGGGAAAATGTTAAGTGTATTAAGGGTACTCCAATGATTACGGCTACAAATACAAAAGATATTTATACTCATTAAGCTAGGCCAATTTGCCTAAAAGGAAAAGACAAAAAATATATTACCCTAAAGAAGTAGTGTACAAGAATATAAAAGAAAAAAATGAATATTCAAGAAAAGTAATGATTAGTGTAGTAGATCCTTCACGTGGTCCTATACATGTAGCGATGATATATTGGTGATGCTGTTGGAGAATGTAGACAGGCATATTACTTGTTTTGGGCAAGGTGATTGAAAGATTAGTCCGGTCATTCTCTTGACCTCTCGGCAAGAGTGAAGCTGAGTAAGTGGTCAGCTTGAGCATAAGTAAGTGAGAGAGTGAGGATTGGTTGTTATCTTGGCATTCTACATTTCATGCACATAATCTTTGAGAAATAAGCAATTATTTGGCTCGGTATGAAGAGTGGGTCGGTAAAGAGGTATTTAGCCTTGACAAGAGTAGTTTGGAGTAGGAGGATTTGCCTTACTAGTCCCTTTAGTTTTCAAGCTCGATTATAGGTCAATGGTCCAATAGCCGATTTCCATCAATAGCTCTATGTAAAGGGCAATGGTAAGGACATTGGTGTTGGTTGTTGATGCTAAGGAGTAAGTAGAAGCATAGTTTTCTTAAGGTGATGTTAACTTCAACTACTTTCAAATATGACTCCCTTTCCCTAAAAAAAGAAAAAGAAAAAGAAAGGAAGTAAAAGAGGTTGGCCTTAGATTGTTTTGAAGATAAGGAAGTTATTGGGGATGGTGATGGTGGATGGCTCTAATATATTAGAGAGAGAAAGAAGAGATGGAGAGGAAGGGTTATGAGCTTAGAAAGAGAAAGGAAAGATGGAGAGAAAGGGTTCATGATTCTCTATTCGATTATGTGGAGAGATGGAGAGGAAGGAGACAACGATTTTAGGAAGTAGATGATGATTCCTAGTTTGATTGCAATTCAAGATATGGAGGAAGGAGTTTGTTTGATTGTGATTCCATGTTTGGTTGCATGATAGAGGAAGGAGTCTATTTGATTGTGATTTATACTCGATTGTAAATATATAGATAGAGTCTATTTAATTGTGATTCTATGTAGATTAGGGCTTTCTTTTCCTTTTAATTTTTTTATTTGATTGTTTGACAATTTGAGATAAATTTTGTAATAGTTCAATTTTTGCAAGGATATTTTCGGAGAAAGAAAAAGTTAAAAGTGATGAAATTACTTCTCCTAGACGGAGTATGAATCTTTATTCATGATTATTAGGATTTTAAGGAATTGTAATAATGAGGCTAAAAAAGGAAGTTAATAATATAATATAGAGGTAATAAGGACAAGGGGAAATGAAATTGGTATTTCCTGCAAATCAACATGTTATAAATGTTTTTCATATGTTTACCGATTACTCATCCATTGGACTTTGTTTTTTTTTTTTTTTTTCTTTTCTTTCTTTTCTTTCTTTACCAGATGAGAGTGCCATTGGGCTCACGGTCATTAAGGGGCATGTAACACTTGGTTTATTTTTTTGTTCTTTATTTAGTTACTATTGGACTTATTATATTATAATAGAAGCTACTATTTCTTTTCCCTTGAAAAAAAATATGCATATAAGATGCTTGTTGACCATCTAGTGTAATAAATTCCCATCATTTTACATATTAGTGGAGATTATTGTCAGGAAAAGATGAGTTTTTATAACCTATACTTTTGTGAAAAATCCAAATGGGAGCCGTCGGATCAAGCAACCCGTGTTGCCAAATTTATGGTTGCCGTCTGATCAAACTAACACTTTGTTTTGGATTGGTAGAAATGACTGGAACCAATTAAAAATATTAGAAAGTTTGTGTTTGGTAATTTAAAAAAGATACAAAATTAAGTAAATGAATGAAAAGAGTAGAAATGTTTTTATTTTTATAGCCACCACGTGCTGTTAAAGAGAGAAAGTGGTGGAAATATATGAAAATTTTTTGAAGTTATAAAAACATTTTTATTATCTAAGTTTGCTAAAAGAAATAAAAGATAATATAGTTTATTAAATTATTTATTTCCTTTTATTTTATTCTTAAATTTCTAAACACAAAATAAAAATAACAGTTCATTCTTTTCTTTCTCTTAATTTCTACACATTTTTACCCCGATTTATCTCTTTTAAAATTAATTTCTACACATTTTTGCCCATTTGATCTATTTTAAAATTTACCAAACACAGTATAATTGGCATCGTTTATCAACGATATAACCGTACAAGATATCCATATTAACTTTCTTATACGTTTCTCTGTAAACAAAAGCACGTAACAATAAAAATTCGTCAACTACAGAAAGTTTTATAGGTTTGAAACGATCAATTAAACACCCACTGGCATCTCCTCCCTCGAAGTTTCAACAAAGTCCTTTGTCCTTTACTCTCCAATTTTTCCAATATTAAAATCATCCAAATTCGTGTTTACACAAAGTCATGGAATAACATTACGAAACGCACTCCTCAACCAACCATTTCACTCAAAGACTCGAGTCTTTCTATGACCAAAATCATCTCTCTCTCTCCTCTCGCTTCCTGTTTGTAATGTTTCGGAATCATCATCAGCTCATAAAGCTTCTTTCGAACTTTCTCTCTCCAACAACAATGGGTTCAAGGAATAGTAAAATGAGGTCCAACCCAAATGGGTCACAGGTCAAACGTGGCATCTTATCCTCTTTTATGTGTGGTTGTCCGACTTCTCATCCTCCTGTGGAGGAGGTACTTATGATCATTACATAATTGAATTTTAAACTTAGCCTATGGATTGAATACCCGTTTGATGTGATTTGAATTCCTGTATTGGCTTTATTGTTGTATGCAGGAACACCACCGATTTAAGTTTGAAATTTTGGTTACGAATTAAATGCCCTTTGTGGAATTTAAATGTTTGTAATTATTGTATTGTTAAATGAAGAATCTTTACATGCTTAATTTTGAAACTTTGGGTCATACAGGGAGCATCATCGTTTATATTCGATCGTTTTGGGTTATGAATATAATGCCACCCTTGTTATGGAACTTAAATGTTTTCGTTGGTTTTATCATAAAAAAAATAGTTCTTTCTTACAAATTTCATAGTCTGAATTAATTGTAAGATCAGAATCAAATTCAAATCTTTACAGTGATTACCCTGCGTTTGTTAATTTCAAAATATAAAAGATATGGTCCTTGATGACTTTTGAACCCCGTTCTTGATTTACTCCTTTATAAAGTCTTTCGCATGTTCATGGTAACCACTTACTTTATAATATCTAGCCTCACAGGAAGGCTGTAATTAATTGTTGATTGTATTTGTTTGTACTTGGATGTGATGACCGGTTTCATGTGGATTCATGGTGCATCCAGATAGCACAGATCTGTGATGATTAATCATAGTGTATTGTCTTCCCTGGTTATTTTTATGGATATCAATTGAAGTTTCATGGAGTAAATACTTTAGCTTCTATCGTAAAGACAAAACCTCATTGTTCAAGATCATTCATCTTCTACTGTCGAGGAAAATGGAGTGTTGGAGCAGGAAGCAAAGGTTGCATGTACATGGAATCATGAATGAGAGCATTTTTTGTTGCATATATCCTCTGTTTTTCATTGTCAAGCAAAACATGCATTGTATAATAGAAGGAGCATAATGTGACTGTCACCAACAGTTGATGAATCTCCCCAGCAGTTGAGGAATGCATCTGATTGAAGTAGCAAATTGTGTCTGTCACTGACAAGTGAGGAACTCATAAACCAATTTCTGTGGTGAATCAAGTAGTAAACCTTCAATCTGGAAAATGGCTACAGAATCCACTTGGAGAAGGAAGCTAGCCCATGGTATTATTCATGTCTCATAGGTATGATGCTCGAGGGATGTGGTTGGAAAATCTGGGAACCTTTTGTCCTTCCTTCATCCCTGGCCATTTGAAGAGTATAAATTCAAAAATAATAGAGAATCTTGCTAGAAAGCCCAACTGGAGCTTCTCTTCTCCACCTATGTTAGTCAAGAGAGAATATCCAAGTTGAAGAATTTATGTAGATGATAGAGCCTTGAATCAAAGAACTTGAAGAGGTTATTGACTAAGGATTGAACAAAAGTTTGCTTTTAGACCAACCAATGCACATTCTACCTATCATTAGTAGATGAATGAGTCATCATACCTGCAACCAATTCGTCTTTGTTTCTTTGATGAGAATGCAATATTAGACCATTTGGACTTGGTGTATGCCTATCACCTTTTAGACACATTATTAATATTAAAAATTCAACAGTCACTAGTTTATTGCAACTCTGGTTCAACAACAGTCACTAGTATATTGCAACTCTGGTTCACCAACAATCAAATATGTTAGACTCTAGAATAGTGGTGAAGAGTAATAAGTAACAACTGATAAAAAGAAAATTGCAGCCATAGGGGGTCGAGTGGTTCAAAAAATTTACAACATTTTTTTTGGCCAAAAAAATATTTACAACATTTAAGGGGCTTTTCTCGGTTTATTTGTTTGTTGTAGAAATCTGTTTTGCTCGCACAGAGTATTGAATCTTCATGATCTGCTAAAAGTAAGGGATGATTTGAAAAGCTTGATAATTGACCATGGCTTGAGGTCATGAAATATCAATTAGTGTTACAAATTGACCAATCTTGGTTTTTTAAGGGCTTTGGTTGGAGAGCAATGAAACTGGCACTGGCTGATTTTCTTGTGGTAGAGCACCTATGCTCTTAGGTAGATGGTAAAATTCTGAATGCAGCTCTCTTTTAAAAAGCATAGCGTATTTCACAATCTTGTTTTGATTCATTTTCACTTTTTCTGTGGTTCATGGTTTTTTTAAAGTATTGAGACCGTGATTGGAAGGCTGATGATGAAGATGAAGCATCAATTTGGGAGAAAGTTGAGATCATTTAATTGTGTGTAATATCGGAGACCAAGTGGAAATTGTCAGAATGTTGCTAAGTATAATATTCATCCCCCTCATTGGAATGGGAACAATGACAATCTGCTGCAGGAGAGGCATGCAATCACCCTATCTGATACGGGGAATAAGTGACTATAGTGTGTGCTTTCTGGAAATTGATTGTTAGTTGACCACAGTGCAAGTTAAAACTTTTATTGACCTTCATGCTCTTAGATTTTCTTGCTATGATATCTTAAGTTTGTACTTGGATTGGGAGCAAGAATCAGGTTATTGATATGCAATTGGCCTGAATTATTATTGTGATGAGTTTCTGATTGTGTCTTGTGGCTTATGCCTTAGGCAAACGTATACAAGCTGTTGTCATCACTTAATTTTTATAACTCTCTTAGTCTCTCTTGTTTTGCTTTTCTACTTTCATTTCTAGTATATATGTTTCACAATGGTTTGTGGTTGGGCATTCATGTATGCAGACCATATACCAATACAAGAAAATTGGAAATCTTTCAAGAGTTTATGCATCCCACCCTCCACTGTTTCTCTTATTATTCCTTCCAGATTCTTGTCTTGTAATCTTTATTTTTTTGTCATCTGGAAGCGAATCCCTGAGTGCATCAACTTCCATTTGTTTTGACTGTTAGTGGTGTTGATCTTTTGCTTCCAGTCATGATGAGTTAGGTCAGCAGGACATTAAGCAAACATATTTTAGGGCAGTGAGAAGTGATAGATTCTGCTTTTAATGCTATCTGTCTTATATTCTCTTAAATTTTTGAGAATTTTAACAAAGTAGACTGCTTGACAATGGTGAAATATGTGAACATGGTAATCTCTTCTGGTTGCATGGACTTTATCTTTTCTTAATTATCATATGTTAGTGGATATATGCCATACATAAGTGTCATAGGCACTGTATAGCGGAAGTCTTGGCTTTTCTGTTTTCTCTATGCAGAGAAAAAAGGGATAGGGAATGGAATAGGGCAATGCACTTTGTTTCCTGACCTGCAAGTGATGAGCAGTTTATATTGGTTGCCTGTTCCTCCTAAAAACTTCACAATTTAACAAAGTACATGAAAGTAATGCTATTCATGCTTAAGCCCCTTCTTTAATGGTTCTTGTGTGAAATTGTTGAATTATGCAGATGGATTTGAATGGGCCATGGCCAGTATATACTTTCTCTAGCCATGTCCATGTTCAACAGTCTGTTATATGAAGATGCATTACATGAAGTACTTGTAGCAAATTCTTCAAAATAGAGAAATCCATTCTTCTCTTTGTTTCCTTGAAGAATGGATTTCTGATACCCATGGTGTAATGCAACTGCATCTCATGTTTTGCTGCCTTTCTATTTAGATAGATACTTCATGTGCATTCTTGAGGTTTGTTTTCTGAACTGTGCTTCTTATAAATAAATATTGAGATATCGCTTTTATGCTACCTGTAGATGGAAGACAATCCAGCAGAAGATACTGTGAATCCCCAAGGAACTTTCTGAATCCATTATGACTAAATTCCAAAATCCTCATGAAGAGATACATTCAGTCTCTCACTCGGAATCGGAATCAAATTTATCCACCAGTGAAAGTGAAACTATATCTGAAAGCATCAGTATGGACATAAAAAAAATTGGAATGAATTAGATGTACAAAATATTGAGCCAAGTAATAAAGATCATTGCTCACTTAATAGAGAGGGATTTATCTCTTCCTCCCTGGTAAGTGAACCTAGTTACAATAATTTTTCTAGGGATAGAAATAGTACGACGCACGTCCTTTAGTTGCAGAAGAACAATCTTCAGAATCTCTCGGGGAAAGTAACGAGGGTAACAAGAATGCAGTCAATGGTGTTGATAATTCAGTTACAGGAGGTGACTCAGAGACCTTCATGATGTTATAGATGCTACAAAATCTCCTGAAAGGAGTCAAGATACCCATCCCAGTGCTGTGATCTTGGGGAATCATGGGGTGAACCATCTACTTTTCATGCATCCAATCTGACCTCTACTTCACATTCTTTGGATCTATCCTTGGTAGTCAATGAACAAGCAGACAGAGATTATTCAGAACCGAGGCCTTCAGTTCTCCCATTGGCTCTGTCTGGTAGTGAACAGAGCCTGCCAGATGAAGAGACATCCCACCATGATGTTTTAAGCATCTCCAGCGTGTTCTCTGATAGCAGTGCTGATATAAGTGATTGGGATGCAAGGAGTGGTAGAACTCATTTTGGGATGTCTTGTCAAGACGTGCTCAAGCACAAAGAGAACCTCGTGATGATTTTTTCTCATAGATGAGACGGACCATCTAAGATCATGGGAAAGGTGGATGGATGATTTTAGCCACGATATCTTTGATGATAGATCTGAATTTGGTTCAAGAAATTTTGGATTTAGAAGTCACAGATCATATGAAAGACGTCGTCGCCATAGATCTGAGGTAATTTCTCTGGAAGCTTTTGTTCTATCTTGAATTGCTTTTCCCTTCTATCAGCAAAAGGCACCTGATTTTAGGAGTGGGATGGAAACTTATGTTTTTTAAGCAAATATTAGATGAACCTTTTTTAGGTAAGATGTTTTTCTTGCTATGATTGTTTTGAGAATCTGCAGGCATTTCAGTTATAATTATACCATTGAAACCTTTCTACTCCTTTTCCCTTCCCTCCCTTATGAATTGGAATGACTCTTGGATCTAGCATCCTTCATCATCCCATCACCATCATCATTAACTCTTTAATAACTTTGTGCAGATATGGGAAAGGCTGCGTTATGGCCTCACACGAGAATAGTCGACTAGCTACTTGTCCGTTCAGAATACATGAGGATGGTATATGCTCATGCAATTCATTTTCAACTATAGAGGATCCAGTAGTCATGCCAGCATATCTCGAATAGTTATGCTCACTGAAACTTTATTTGAGGTACCTAGCCTTACCAGCTTTCATGTGTTATACAAGTGCCATGAACATGAACTTTTTCACCTACCCCAAGCCCCCATTCTTTTGTTTTCTATTTACTTGCACTTGGTTTATCTCGATGAATTTCCCTCAATATTGCCACTTCACTCCGATTTTTACTCTAATGGATGATGGTGGAGGTTTAGTCTATATATATTTTTCATTGAAAATGTTCATTGCTTCTAAGATATTTCCTCTTACCTTCTTAACAGGCTATATTTTCTCTCACATCAATATTTGTGGAACAAGTGGTAGCACTGCCGATTCTAATTTGTACTTGGAGTTAATCCCACATATTCTAATGTCTTAGACTAATTACAACATATATGGTCTTAATATTTCCTACTATACCTTTAGAACTTGTTAAGCTGTCCACATGGCCTTATTGAGTATTTTTGTTGGTCTTGGTATAAAGTTAGAATGATGAGGGTGATGGTCCCAATGAGAATGTAATTCTGTCTCTGTAATTTTCAATTGCTCAAGCAATATGGTTTTTCCCAAACTCTAATGCGATTTGTTCATTTGCATGTGGGAGCTAATTTATGAAATTATTGCATGACCCTTCCAACTTACATGTGAGACAAAGAAACACGTCTTTAGCTACAGCTAAACCTTGCAATATATATTAAATTTGTCAAAACTATATGTTATCGACATCAAACTTGCCAGCACAAGGAGATTGAGTTTGAGCAAGTTTTGGAATGTTGTTTGCAACTTCTGGATTTTATAAGTCAGTCTAAAAATTTATTGTTATAGGAGTTATTAAATTGTTGTAATATCAGTGCCAACTTTTGAGGATTCTGAATATAAAGGGGAGAAAAAGAAAGGGCAACTTACAAATTGACCTCCTAAACAATTGCTCTAGCGTGTCTCCTAATTATTTTTGAAAATATGTGTTCATAATGTAGCTAGAGTTCCAAAACCATCACTATTTATGGTCCATTTGCGACGGTTTCTAGCAACATGTTGGGTTTTAGCTGTACATTTTCAAAAGTTAGAAAGAGAGAAAGGTATATTTTAGGGTTTAGAGGGTATATCCTGTATATGACCAGTAGTTTGTTGGGTGTATTTGAAATAATTGCAAAAGTAAAATTACAACCTTAGAGTTTTAGTAGTGTGTTCTTTTTAGTTCACCTATTTATTGTCCCTAGTACTGATTTTACTTTTTCAATTAGAAACATTTGTAATATCTATTTCACTGCTTTTAAATTTACCTACATGAGTGGATATGCCCTCTTAAGCCATTCAGCCTAATCTAAATGTGCTGAACAAGGTTTTTAATTATTATTATTATTATTATTATTATTTCACTTCAATATGGTATACATTCAGATGGTTACCATTTGGAGCTGTGCACATAAGGTGAGCATTTTAATTGATCATATGCCAGTGTCAAACCATACTTTTGGATGGCTTTGGCCACCTTTTTATTTTTCTTATTTTTAATATTTTATTTATAGAAGATGAGAATTATGCTTGGTATATTCTTTTAAATTGTTATGACGGTGATATTTTGCTCCAAATGGTACGTTTCTTATTATTTTTGGCTGGAAACCAAGCGCTCCTGGTGTGTAACTGTTTTGTTTTGATGTATGATTTGTAGGTGTTGGATCAAATAAATCATCAACCTCTTCCACTTTCCATATCTATCCCAGCTCCAGAATCAGTTGTCGATTCATTTCCTCAGAAAGAATACAAAAAGGATGGGACAAATGTTGCTGAAAATAATGTTGAACAGTAAGTCAGTTGCTGAATCGAAGTGCTTCCTATTAGGGCTTCCATCTAGTGCACTAGCTAAACACCCACTTGCAGACCTCTGGGTACATTACATGCATGATTTCTCAAAAAAACGAAGGTGGTGCAACTAATAATAGCTAAAAGCGCATCACCATGTCGTATGAATCCATCAATCTATCTATGTCTCTCTTGCAGGTGCTATATTTGCTTGAGTGACTACGAGGAAGGAGACAAAATACGCGTCCTTCCTTGCCACCATGATATCACATGGCTTGCGTCGATAAATGGCTGAAAGAGATCCACGGGTATGTATAGTGTTAAAACTTTCCTTTTGCTGGGCGTTTCTGGATGGCACCCCTGTGACTCTTTTCTTAAATCTCATTTTGTGCGATCTTCCAGATTATGAAGTCCGTTTGATCTGATCTACTTGTATGGTTTTTTGATGCTCTGTAGATTTGTCCACTCTGTCGACGAGAAGTGCATGAAGCTCTACTGAATGCTCTGCCCCTTGCCCCGAAATTTCTTCACTTTAGTGTAACCTGTACATATGTACATAAAATGTAATGCATATAGGACTCCGGAAAATTTTCAACGGCGCGGCATCTTTCTTTGCATAATCTTTTTGGGGCTTCCCACCTTGGAACCTGTATAAGCTTGTCTTAGATGATACCCCCATGAAATTGGGTTAGAATTGGTTGCTTCAATCCTACATACCACCAACGCTCTTAGGATGACTTTCTAACTCAATCGCGTGAATTTGTTACTGTTTCTTATTACTTTTACGATTCTATAAAAGAATATAATAAGGAAATAATCACTATTTTTATAATTCCTTTGAGGTTTTATGAGGTCAAAAGAATATTTATTTCTTTAATCTTTTAAAGGAACTACAATTCCTCGTTGAAATTGTTATTCCCTCACCCAAATTCACAATTAAACTATTATTGGGTGAGTGCTGAAAGTATCTGGTTCATTAACGCTTTTATACGGTTGGGTTGGTTGTGGATAGTTTTAAAATATGCTGTAAATTTTTGAAATTATAAATATGATAGTGTTTATCCACCAATTCAAGGACACATCTGCCTTTTAAAATGATTAGCTATTCAATCCATGTTTACATTGGCGTCCCGAACAAGCTCTATAAAGCCTAACCCATACTGTTCTCGCTTTTGTTTATTGCTTTTAGTTCACTACACTTGCTGCAATAGACTCTACCACAACATTAACCCAATTTCTTTCCATAGTCAACTCCATTGCGCTTAGAGCAGCTTTACACTATTTTTGGCAATTTTTATACAAAGCGGAAATGGGAGGAAAGCTATGGAAAGGAAAAGAACGAAAAGGAAAATCAATGAAAACAGAACCTTTTCTCTTATTTTGATATGAAGAGTAGAAATGGAAAGAATTGAATAGAAATATTTTTGTTTCCCTTGTTTGGCTAGTATAAGAAGAATGAAAAGAGAAGAAATAAAATAATAACATGATCAAAAGGTATGTCACTTACTTTTATTTTCCTCCTTTTTGGGGGGTATTTTGGTAACTTCATAACTTTTCCACTCAATACCTTTGATTTTTACCAAAAAATGGAGAGAAAAATATATGCATCCTAAGTGGAAACAAATCATTCCATTTCCAACCATTTCATCTTTTTTATACCTTCAAAAGTTTATCCAAACACAACCTTTCCTATGACTTCCACTACCTTCCCTGGAAGTTCATAACTTTCTATCCATCCAAATACAGTTGCTTTCAACTCGCTTTGCACAAGAAGCCTCAATCGATGCCATGAACCCCTCTACAATCTTACCTCGATCATCATGAACAACCTCAACAATGGCATTGGCTCTTGTGACAAGATCAAAAGCACCTTCCACATTAATCTTGAGCCCACCTACAATTGGTCTCTTCCAAACCCTAATTGGCCCTACTATAGTACTAACAACTCCTTCTTCGATCTCAGACCTCTCTATTTAGCCAAACCTCACATAGTTCTTCTTTTGATGCTCTTCGAATATATGTTTTCCATCACCATACAGTGTTGCACACCTTGCCTTCCAAATTTCCTATGTTGTCTATGCCATCTTGCAACTAAGATATGATTTTGAACAAAACTTGAAGATCTTATAGCATGGGGCAAGACCCAACCACAACAGCTTCCAACTCTTATGCTCTCTACTGTTAGATTTAGAAGGACACACCATACAACTTTAAATCCATGGATATAAGATCAAAGCATGTTCCATCGTTTCCTGTTAGTTGTAGAAAGGATAATCACTAGAATGGAGAACCCTTCTTTTTGCCAAAATTACAAATACAAGTACGATGTTAGAAGAAGAAACTCATAAAAAAAATGTTTGATTTTCAGTTGAATGTTCTAATTCCAAATAAATCTCCATACTTTTGCAGATAAACTATGTAATGATGAAGGATTTCTTTAATGTAATGTCTTAATCTTGCTTGCTAAGGTAAAAGTATACTGGTTTAGCTATGTCACTACCATCTTTCAAGAAAGGCCAAAATCATTTCATCTTTTATAGCTTTTGTAGGTAAGAAGATCTCCTTGATTGCATCATTTTCCTTTATACTAATATGTCTCATAATACCACTTAGGTCCTGATAGGAATCAATCCCACTGCCCTATTACTAGGAGTTGAGTTAGGGAGTATGCATGGGTTAACTTGATGTGTCCTAGCTCAAGAAACACTAAGAGACACAGATTCCACTTGTGTCAAAGGTTTGTTGCATTTCAATTGCCTAAAATGTCAAATTTTCATCTTCACCAGGACGTATCCTAAGTAAGAGAACTTTGAGTTATTCCCCAAGTTGACTAAGTTTACTGATTGACCATACCTAATCTCTATCGAGCAAAGACACCAAGTTTGACTTGATTCAAATCAGGTTGGCTAATTCACCTAACTCCCCTCTAAATTGTGGCAAGCTAGTCCAACTACTGGAGGCTTCATCCTCATAAGAGCAGTTGAGTGCAATCCACTTTGCCCATTGTTAGAACATCCGGTAACCTATTGACATATACCCCTAGTGCAACATTCCTAAATGATTCTTTTCTATACATCGTACTTTATTTGTTCATTTTTTCCCTTTATGACATGTAGTAGGAATCTCATTTGAATATTAGTCCCTTTTATCTTTTCCTTATTCATGTAACTATAAGAGGCTAGGTATATAAAACCCTCTTATTGTAATGTGCAAATATTTATCTTTTTTGGCATATAGTATACAAATGTTTCAATTTGGAAGTACTGGTGTTTTTTATACTAATTTTTATTTATTCATTTTAACAAGGAGTAGTGGTGAATAAGCCTAATTCTTGCTTGTGCATCATATCAAGTAGAAATTAAGCCAAATAGATTTGTTGGTGCGTAATATCTAGTTGGTAACTACTTATGTTTTGCTAACTCTTTTGTTTTCCTTTTGATTTTTGTTTGTTGCCTAGAGACACATCAATTCCTAAAATCTTCCTTCTTCTTCTATCAAACTGTCAACACATAGTTCATTGTTGAGAAGCTCTTTGCTCCCTTTTAACTTGAAATGGTCAAGTCTTGGTACCCACCGTCAACTCAAATCCTAATGCATTTGTGATCACCAAATTTCTAAAGTCTTAAAAAAGAATGCCCCTTCCTATATTCTTGGCCACCCCTAAGATGCTTTCCCTTCTTTTTAGAATCCCTGGACTCAACATTAGGATAATAAATACCCATTAGAATCTGTGCCCTATGAGCATCTTGATTATTTTGCAATCTCCATGCTAATTTAGTGATAAAGCCATATTGAACTTGCATAAATCTTGTAGCACCATGTACTCGTGCCCCCACCACCCCTATCCCCCCCCTAAAAAAAAAAAAAAAAAATCTTTAGGTCTAGTTGAACTCTGCAGTTCATCTAGTAAATGCATCCTCACTTCTTTGTTGCTCTTAAAAGAAATTTACTATCAACCTATTCATTGCATTCACCATTTTAAGGGAAATTTGAAACATCCCATGGAATAAGTGGGCGTGGTGAATGCTATTACCTTTATTAAAGTTTCATACTAACTCTATTTAGCAATCCTTTTTTCTACCCTTATAGCTTATTCTCTACCTTGTCCCTTACAAATTTGAGGGCTTCGGTCTTAGATCTTCCCTGCAAAAAAGGAAGACCTAAGTATTTTCCAAGTTCATTGGTTTCTTTCACTCTCAACAGAACCATAGCATTGTGACTCAAATCTATTAGGGTGTTGCTACTAAAGAATAGACAAGACTTATTGAAATTCACCCCCAACAAGGAGTCTCGCAATAACTTGTCATAAACATCTTTAAATCTAATCAAATGTTATCTGTAATGTCCTAAAAGAAAAAAAAAAGAAGGAATAATCGACAGGGAGTATATGAGTAACAACATGACATGTTTGTTTTGGTTTTACCCTATTGATTGGTCCTTCATTAGTTAATAACTTCTTGGAGAGCACATCAATGACTAGGATAGAGATAAGGTGAAAGAGGATTCCTTATTCAAGCCTCGAGTAGGGGTGACTACCTAACCCTTTTCCCATTCACCATTACATTGAATTCAATCAACCTGCACAATTTATGATCCACTTCATAAAAGTAGAATTCAATCCCAACCTTATTAAAGCCCTTTCCAAAGTCCCATTCCACATAGTCATAAAGCCTTATCAAATCTATTTTTAGGGTGCAATAATAGGATTTTCCTTTTATTCTTTGTTTCTAGGAAATGAAATAACCCATGCGCCACTAATATATTATCTTGAATCAACCTTTTTGAAATAAAAACCTTTGGTTTTCGAAATAGCATCACTATAAAAGGTTTCAACCCAAAATAATGATTTTTGGGAAAAGATTTTTTTAAAGAAAATTACGTAAGTTAATAAGTTTAAATATGCTACTCACTTAGGATGGGGGACTTCAAAATCAACATTATATCAGTTAGATTTAAGATTAGTAGAAATAACTTGATAGAAAGAAAGATTGGGCTACCTTGACAACCAAGAATCTAATTGTATCTAAATAATGTTGATAGAAAACCTAGGAAATTCATATGGCCTTTGGGGGCTTTAAGGTACCCATTTAGAAGAAAACGTGCTTTATCTCTTCTACAATAACTTCTTCATATAATAAATCATTATCAACTTGGGAAAAAAATTTGGCTCAATCCAATCTAAACACTCCATTAACATCTTTAGACCCATCGCTCTTTTAAACTTAAGTAAAATAATCTCAAATGCCCTTGCTACCTTATGCTCCTTTTCTATCCATTGCTTATTTTGGATTTGAATAGTAACCACCAAAATTTTTCCTTCTCTGATTTAATATAGATTGATGAATAAAGGAAGTATTTCAATCTCCATATTTTAAAATACATTTGGTGTTTCAAAATTTTCCCCTTCCCTTCCCTATAGTACATCTAATTATTTTAAAATTCATCTACCTCTTTTTTAAAATTAAAAATCAATATCATTTTGCATCTCCTCTAACTCTTGGTTAGTATATAAATATCTTTTTTGCAATTTAGAGCCCTCTTTTACTACAATTTTCAAGATTATTCATACATCTTGTTAAGTTGCTTTGTATACCTTCATATAGTTGTTGCCATTTTCCTACCAATAACTATCTTCAATGACTCCTTACGCCACTCAATAGCCTTCCCCAAGTTTTCAAAGAGAAATTGGTTTTTGCCCTTTAGCTACTAATTTTTACAAAAAATGACACATGATTTCGACCTTACAGTAAGACAATGATAAACTTGAGTGTAAGAAAAGCCCATAAGCCATTCATTTGACACCAAAACTCTATTAATTCTCTCTTTAACTAAGATCTCATCATATCTTTTGTTAATCCACGTAAAATTCTTAGTACCCCACATCAACCAAACCAACTTACACTCACCATATCTCCAAATCCTTTAGCTTGTCTTTACACCTGGCCTTGTACCCCTTTTTCATGATATTAAGGTATTTTGTTAAAATCCCCTACTAACATCCAAGGGTTTTTTTAAATGAATTGAACCATTGAATGATCTTTTGCCACAACCTTTTTTAGCTCAAACTCTAAAGTTGAGTGTACTTATATCACATAGCAAATTCTCTTGAATAGAACATCGATTCATGAGACAATAGTATCACTACCATACTCTAAAATTACCACCTTCACTTCTCTTTCCACCGTAATGATAGGCCAACATCTCTTTCATTAGGATCAATATAGAATACTTCACTATACTCAAATTACTCCTCATTTTTTCTACAACCCCCCAACCAACCCACAAACCAACCCCCCCCCCCCCCCCCCCCCCCCCTTTATTTTTTGTTTCCATAAGACAAACTAAGGTTAGATTATTCTTCCTTAATAATCCTCCCCAAATTTTAAATTGTCAAGGAGGGACCAAGTCTATAACAAGTCCCATTTAATATACTTATGAGAACTTTGTAGCTATTAAGGGTCAACCACCATTGCCTATGATTTTATTGACATCACTCTCTTTGGCTACAACATCCACTAATTCCTCTTCAAACATCCCATTAGGTAGACTTAGATTTTGCTAAACTTTCTTCTTTCTACTTCTATTCTTCATTTGCTTAATCTTACTTGAAACCCATGACAAACTGCTTGCTTAAATTAATCTTTAATGGGAAAATTATCAAAGCATAGCTTCTTACAAGGAGAGAACAACTCATGCTTTTTTCCCCTTTTAAGTTCAAACTTTAGAAGTTTGTTATGACTGGTGAAGGTAGAGCTCAGCTTTCATGTTTTACTCTAGTTGGTTGCAAATACGTAAGGTAGGATCCAATTCATATTTCGAGGGAGCTTTACAATATAAGTGGTTTGTTTGAGAAGCAACAGGAGTATTTCTGCTAGAGAGATTTGAGTTTATGGTAATTTTGACATAACTAGTTAATGTTTCTTTTGTAAAGGCTTTCTAATTATTGGTTTTAGTAATAGAAGGAGAGATTGTCGAGTATTATTTAGGTTATGTGTAGTGTTTATTGGATTTTGGGAAGGTTTAAGGTTGGAGGGGTTGTTTGTTTTAGATAAGGTCTATAAATTGGTTTGGGAAGGGATTAAGGTAGAGTTAGAGAAGCAATCTTGTTAGAATGAGTAGAAAGATTTCTCCAATTGTCACCATCTACGTTTGTAGGTTTTTCTTTAGTCCAAAAGCCATCATTGATAGGTTGTGCTTTCAAATTGGTCTACAACTTAGAATAGTAGAAAGGTTTCCCATACTTAGTTGGAAAAATATATGGTCACTTCTTTCCTCTTTAACTCCACTGCTCCTCTTAAGATGCCCTAACTTACCAGAAACAAAGCAAAAAGCTTAGAACCTTTCATATTTAAAAGTAATATGATACCTATCACCACCACCTCTTCTAATCCACATTCCCTTTTTTTTTTAAGTTTTTGTACAATTAATAACCACCCTCACCCTTAGAAAGACCTTTTAACCTATTGGCCTTATCAACCGGATCACAATTCACAACCTTCCCTAAAGAAGCTCCAATAACTTATATATTGTTCATAGTCATTTGATTAAGCTTGAGACCATGAATTTGAACCTAAAAAGTGATAGAATTAAGGTTTACTTCATCCAAATTGTACTTAGCTTGTCATTCATTCGAAATAAACACATGACTCATCACATTCTAAGGACCATCAGCCATTATATTATACATCATTCTTAGTGATTTAAAATAAAACTACTTCATCTAAATTATACTTAGCTTGTCATTCATTCAAAATAAACACGTGGCCATTCCAAGGACCATTAGCCATTATATTATGCATCATACTTAGAACTTCAAAACGAACTAGAAATTTGTAAGGACCCACTTGGTCAAAGGTAACCTTTCCATACATCTCCTAATCTTTTCTTAATACATTCATCATAGCTAGTTTATTTAGGCTTTTGTCTGAAAAACTCTCACCATCATAACTTCTTTGCCATTGGATCCACTATTATTGAATTCCAGAATCAAATAATCCTCTTGGTTAAGATAGGATGTAATTGGTTTCTTCCTGTTGTTACGACTATCTATGATAGAATTAGGGGAAATAAAGCTAAAGTGTTGGGTACGAAAAAAGGGAAAATATGAGCAAAGAAACATTGTTATACCAATTGATTAAGCTAAACTAAATGATGTAGGTAAAACTTCAAACATAGCACAAGCAAGAAAGAATCAAGATGGAACAAAGAAAGTATCATTTGGGAAATTGGCAAAGACTATATTATGTGTGACAGGTCAAAATTCAAGAAAGAACAAGATAATACTAAAGAAAGGGAAAGCTATGGAAAGGCTAAATTAATGAATTAAGAATGCAGATGCCATCTTACTTACCAAAGCACAAAATTTAGTGAGTTAATGTAGATTAACACTAATGTAACTCAGAGAAATTAAATGTAGCTAAGAAAAGTGTACAAATGTTTTTTATTTTATGGAGTATGTAATATTTTTTGGTTTTTGTAAAGATAAATGATGAGAAAAAAAAATAAGGAAAAGGGTCATTTGATGTAGAAATGCGAATAAAAAGAGGTGGAATGGTGTTAAAATGCAATAATAGAAAGTAGGTTATGTCACAAAGAAAATGTGAATGATGACGGTAGAGCAAAAAGGAATCACTAAGCCAATGTAACAAACTCTCACAATGGAAAGAATTTTCTCTCTTGAAAGTAGAGAGAGAGGTGCCTTTGTTTACGGCGGATTTTTGTTGCTCGACTCCGTGCGACACTTAGTGTTCCTAACCTCACTAAGGAAGGCTAAGTCAGACTGTAACACAATCACAATGTTAGAGAGAGAAGTTGAGAGAGAAACTCTGATAGTATACTGTATTCACTCAAATAACTTGTGTGTTATATCTGAAGGGAATACCTCTATATATACAGAAAGCCTTTACAATCTAATGTTCAAGATCAATTCGAAACTAATTGTTACAATTTATTCCTAACTACTACATTCATCTACCCCCACCAACTACTATAAAAGATTCTGGACTTCTATAGAACCTTCTAGAGCTTTTCATCATCTAGAAGCTTTTAATGGGCTTGGGCTTTCGTCTTTGGGTTTTAGGAACCTCCTAAGAATGGCCCATTTCTGGAGGTCTGTAACATTCTCCCTCGCTCAATCCGGTGACGCCCTCGTCACTCCTTCATCGTGGAACTGTCGAATCTTGTTTTTAAATTGCCATAGTACTTCGGCTGGTTTCCCCAAACTGGCCTCCCCTCTCTGGTCTTCCCTTCCACATTACCATATACTTATGTCTGGGAGTTTGTCCACGTCTCTTCACATGTCTATCAGCTATGATCCCTTCCACTTCCTTATCAAAATGAATCCCGTACTCCTATTGGGGCCCTTTGTGAAAATAGCTCTTATAGGGTCTTCCTCATCTTTGTGGAATGGTTTTAGCATGCTCACATAGAAAACCAGGCGGAATTTCAGTTTAGGTGGAAGTTCCATTTGTAAGATACTTGCCCCACTCGTTTCACAATTGGAATGGACCCTCGTATCGCCTCATTAGACCTTTATGTAGTTGTCCCTTCGTACGTTGTATCAAATGTAACTTAATAAGCACTTGGTCACCTACCTGATTATTCCATCGGCCTCCGCTTTTTATCTGCAATCTTCTTCATTCTCTTGATAGCTCGGTTTAAGTATGTCCGGGCTAAGTCATGATTTTCCTGCCATTCCCTTGCAAATTTATATGCGGGAGGGTTGGACCCCGTATATCCTATTGCCACTGTAGAGGAGTTAAGGGTTGCCTTCCCAGGACGATCTCGGAAGGACTCTGTCCAATAGACTCATTCTTCTGTAGGTTAACGAAAACTGTACCACATCTAACAACTTGGTCCAATTATGTTGGTTAGCCCCTACAAAATGCCTTAAGTATAATTCCACTAAAGCATTCACTTGCTCCGTTTGATCATCTGTCTGGGGATGCAAACTAGTTGAAAAGTTCAACTCGGATCCTAAAAGTTTGAACAGTTCTGTCCAAAATTTCCCTATAAATAGCCCATCTCGATCACTCACAATGTTTTTGGGCAGGCCCCAATACTTTACTATATGTTTCAAGAACAACCGAGCAACTTCATCTGCTGGGCACTCCTTTGTTGCGGGGATAAAAGTCACGTATTTTGAGAACCTGTCTACCACAACCATAATTGTACCATACCCTTTCCGATCGGGGTAAACTTACAATGAAGTCCATGGAAAACACTTTCCCATGGGCGTTTAGGAATGGGAAGAAGCTCTAGTAGTCCCGGAGTTTCCTTGTGTTCAACTTTGTCTTGTTGGCACACAAGACAAGTTCGGACATAACTTTCAATATCTTCCCTCATGTGTGGCCAAAAATACTTTTCTTCCACTAATGCTTGGGGTACGGTGCATTCCTAGATGACCTGCCCATTTAGAATCATGACACTCCTTAAGTATCTCCCTTCTCAGATTCAAGGATGGGATACATAAATTCGTTGTCCCTTTGTATATATTAGTCCATTCTCTTGCCAAAATCTCTTTGTCTTCTCTTCTTGACATTGGATCCATAGAGCTTTAGCTTGCTTATCACTCTCCATCCCTTCTTGGATTCTATCAATGAGGTTGCTTTCGGGTTTGCTGATGGTTGCCAACTCAACCCTTCGACTTAAAGCATCCGCCACAACATTAGTCTTACCTGACTTATGTTCAAGGTTGAAATCAAATTCTGCTAGGAAAACCTATCATTGGGCTTGCTTGGGCGAGACCTTCTTTTGAGTCTGAAAATAGCTGGTGGCCATATTGTCAGTCTTGCCCACAAACTTCCTCCCTAACAAGTAGTGCCTCCATACCCGAAGATAGTGTACTATCGCCGTCATCTCCTTTTCATGCACTGGATATCGCTTCTCTGTGTCGTTCAACTTTCGGCTCTCAAATGCTACGGGGTGTCCTTCCTGCATTAAAACCCCTCCAATAGAAAGATCACTAGCACAGTACATACCTCAAAGGGTTTGCTAAAGTTGGGAAAGGAGAAGGACCGGCTCCTTTATGATTGCCATTTTTAAGGTCTCGAGTGCCCGTCGTCTCTCTGTACTCCAAACCCAAGGGGTATCCTTTTTTAGTAAGTCCGTCAATGGGTTTACTATCTTCGAATAGCCCTTAATGAATCTTCTATAGAAATTTTTACTAAGCCAAGGAAGGATCTCAGCTCAGTAGGCTTGGTGGGTTCCTTCTAATCCCAGATGGCTCGCACTTTTCCTTCGTCCATTCTAATCTTTCCTCTCCCCACTATGTGATCAAGGAACGTCACCTCTTCTTGTGCAAAGGCACATTTCTCTATTTTCACACACAGATCATTCCTCCTCAAAGCTAAGAATACTGAGCGAAGGTGCTCTATATGTTCCTCCAATGTATTACTATAAATCATAATGTCATCTAAGTACACTACTACAAATTGATCAAGAAAGGGCACTAAAACACGATTCATAAGTGTGCAGAAAGTAGCTGAGGCATTGGTAAGGCCAAACGGCATGACTAGGAATTAAAAAGCACCATACCTTGTAATACAAGTGGTCTTGGGTTCATCTCCTTCTGCAATCCTCACTTGGTGTCATCCCAAGAGTAAAATCTAATTTGGAGAAGTATCTAACTTCTCCCAACTTGTCGAATAGATTCGATACCAATGGAATGGGATGCTTATTCTTTACTGTGACCTTATTTAAGCTCGATAATCAATACACATTCGGAGTGATCCATCTTGTTTCTTCTGAAAAAGTATGGAGCTCTAAAAGGTTCCTTTGAAGGCTTAATAAAACCTGCTTCTAGTAATTTCTTTAATTGTCACCTCAATTCTTCTAATTCTGGAGGTAACATCCTATATGGGACGGTGGCGGGCGGCCTGGCTCTAGGTTCCAATTCTATCACATGGTCTACCTCTCTTCTTGGTGGTAACTTCTTAGGCAACATTAGTGGCATTATATCCTTAAACTCAAACCAATATTTCCCTCACTTGAGTGGAACACTTTCTTGACCACTAGTCTCTTCCCTAACTTTTAAGGTAGCCAAGTAAGTGACTTCATTCTTTTTGAGTCCCTTTTTCAATTGCATAGCCGATAGGAATTTGGTGGCTTGGCCTACCTTTCTTACTACAGGCACCACGCATTGCGAGTTGTGATCAAGTACACAAATGCAGTTAGCTCGTGGTACGATAAGTGCATTAATGCAATCTAATAAATCCATCTCGATCACAAACTCAAAAAACAACCATTGGCACTACTTCAACTGTCTCCTTTCCCTGCCAACCCCCAATACAGAGCTTTATCCTCCTAGCTACTCTAATAGTGGGAACTTCTTTTGAGTTAACTGTTTTGAGCCATGTTTTGGTCTCCTCTACCTTTAGCCCCAAACTCCTTTGCTGTCATATCAGAAATAAAGAGATGAGATGTTCCTGTATCTACGAGGGCATTAAGTTTCTTACCTGCTACCGATACTTCGGTATACATCAATCCTTTTCTTTCATTGAATTGAGACTTCATAGCACTGAGTAACGAACTGACCCTAACTGAGCCTCATCCCCATCATCTGAGCTTTCACCTACTACTAGTGCTACCAATCTCTCTTTCTTTAGACACTCCCTAGCATAATGGGGTTCGTTACAGAAATAACTTTTCAATTCACGGGGTTTCCATCTTTCCCCGTCTCTCCCTTCACGAGTTCTTCTTTGATCGTTATCTCTTTCTTCGGCTTTGGGTTTTTCCTTTGGAAGAACTCCCACTCTTTTCCTTTCAACTCCTTCTTTCCATCTTCCTTCTGTAATCTTAGGATCAGTCTTCCGAAATTCCATTAGGCCTTTAGAAACTGCTATAGCCTTGGAAATGTCTTCCACTCCCTTCGCTCCAGCTTTAATTTAGCCTAGGGCTTTAGCAATCCACAAACATCACCAAAGCATCTTCTTTGGGTTTAGGTCTGGGATCTCCAATATTAACTCTGAAAATTCCTTATATATTTGGTTTATGTCACCCTTATGGGTTAGGGGACGCAATTTCACCTTTACTTCCTTAGCAGCATTTGGGGAGAGAATTGACCTTCAACTCTTGTACAAAGCTATCTCAGGTGTTGATATCAGTCGCCTTCCTGCACCACCATACCATGGCGGAGTCTTTCAGATACATGGCAGCAGTACGTACCTTTCCAACATCATCTAAGATTCCCACAGCATTAAAGTATTGTTCCACTCCCTATAAGAAGTTATCTACTTCTCGACCAGACCGCATTCCGCTAAAGTGCTTTGGCTTTGGAATGTCAACCCTATGGGGCCCGGGTTTTGGGGGGTCATTCCATTTGTAACAGCGATTCGGCAAGCCGTCAATTGCGTCCCTTGAGATCTTCAATCTCTTGACGCATGGCCACTACCACTACATCAATCTTAGCTTGATAAGCTTCTTCCTTAGTTTCTAAGGCCATGACTCGGGCTTGGAGAGCATCACCCTTCTCTCCAATAACATTTCTATGCTGCTTAAGCTCTCTACAGCCCGATTCAGTGCTCCTTGCAATTCGCCTCGGAGTTCTTCCTCTATTCCTAAAGACTGCCTTGAGACTCATCAAATTGTTCCTTAGCCTCAGCAATGCTCAACTCTGCCTTATCCATCCTATTAAGGAGAGAGTTCAGTAAGTCCCGAGACCTAGCCTTTTGCCTGGTAACACGGCGATTGTCATAGTCAGCCAACTCATCGACCATTGAAGCGTTGTTGTCTCCTCCAGATGACATCTTCTCTACAAGCAATTCCTTTTTCAAGCTCTGATACCACTTATCACAGGCGGATTCTGTCGCTCGATCCTGTGCGGCACTTAGCATTCCTGACCTCACTAAGGAATGCTAAGTCAGCCTGTAACACAGTCACAATGTTAGAGAGAGAAAGTAGAGAGAGAAACTCTGATAATATACTGTATTCACTCAAATAACTTGTGTGTTACATCTAAGGAAATACCCCTTTTATATACAGAAAGCCTTTATAATCTAATAGTCAAGATCAATTCGATCTAATGGTTACAATTGATTCCTAACTACTACATTCACCTACCCCCACCAACTACTATACAAGATTCTGGACTTCTCTAGAACCTTCTAGAGCTTTTCATCATCTTGGGCTTTCGTCTTTGGGCTTTAGGAACCACCTAAGAATGGCCCATTTCGGGAGATCCGTAACACCTTCACACATATGACCTTGCATGATTTGCTTTATTATTACTCATCCTTTTAAACCGCATCAAGCCATAATATGCAGTCTAGTTCTCTCTTTTTTAGATTAGTTCAATTTAATTAGGTTCATTGTAGGTTTGAATCATAAATAATTACAAATACTTATATATATTTTTCTAACATTAAGTAATTAAAGCAAAAGCTATGTATATTTAGAAGTATTGGTAAAATCCTAATTTAAACTCATTGACTAAATATTCATCCATTATGTGTATTGTTGTTTTTCTTCATGTATGCATAGTGAGAGATTAAATCTACATTAGGAAAATAAGTATCAAAAATTATATTTTACAAATAACTTGACAAAGCATTGTTCTAAATCTTTCAACTTAGCTCAAAATACAAGATGAAAAATGTAAAACAAAGAATATAATAGATAAATAAATAATCTATTTGTATTTATACTTTAAAAGAATGATAAGTTTATACTTTTACAAATGACTTGACAAGGCTATGATTTTATATTTAGCTATTATATTTATACAACGTAACAAAACAAACTTATATATACTAAAAATATATAAAAGGTTTTTTGGTCGGACTTTTGGTCCAATTTAACACTATTGGCATAATGAATTTATGACAACGCCTTGAAAACCAAGCTTAGTTGGGGAATAGTTTAAGGAGATCTAACTTTGTAAGCATAAAATAAAGAATTGTCGGACTGGTCTTCCATTATCAACCTTGTTGGGCTTTCTCATATACGAAAGTAGATTAAAAAAAAGAAAAGTTGCTTTAAGTTTATTTGGGCTTCATTTGACCTCATTAACTCTTTAAGAAAGCTTAAAAGCCTTAGGGTCATCTTAAAAGGAGGTGGGCTTCTTTTATATTAAAGATGAGTTCATCTTATAAGCAATTAGAATTAACCAAGGCTAAGTGAAGCTTAAGTCCAAACGAAGTCAAAAAATTACATTATATGAGA
>JAMXBC010000357.1:0-25323 GCA_024138005.1 Lumnitzera racemosa
AAAAAATGTTACCATTCTGAAGTGTGGGGCAAGGCATAAAACCCCTAGTGGCGGTAATTCAGGCAACGCTTCGAGTTTTTCATTGAAGTAGGCAATGGGTTAGTGTTCCTGTATGAGGACAGCACCAATGTCGACATTAGATACATCACATTCAACCTCAAAAACTTTCTTGAAATCTAGCAAGTAATTATTGGAGCAGACGTTAGCTTAGACTTCATGTCTTCAAAACTCCTTTGAGCTTTTTCTACCATCTAAACTCAATGTTCTTCTTGGTCATACAGTTAATGGCGCAGTTTATGGAACTAAAATTCCAAATAAATCTCTGATAGAACGAGGCTAGACTATGGAAGCTTTTGACTTTGCAACATTAGTCGGTGTAGGCCATTATTAATAGCTTTGACTTTTTCCTCATCAACTGAACTCTCATCCCCAAAACGACATATCTGAAGAATATAACCTCGCTTGACAAAAGGTGCATTTCTTGGCAGGGAGTATGTTAAACATCAATCTTAAATGTTCGATATGGGTGATGAGGTTGGCACTGTAGACCAAAATATCATCAAAATAAACCACAATGCATTTATCAATCAACGATCTGAGCTCATGATTGATCAGTTGCATAAATGACTCAGTGCATTAGTTAGACCAAATGGCATCACCAACCATTTGAACAGACTATCCCTTGTCTTGAAGGTTGTCTTCCATTCATCCCCAGGTCTCATTTATATTTGATGATAGCCACTCTTCAGGTCAATCTTAGAAAAGATATAAGCACTATGTAACTTGTTAAGCATATCATCAAGTCGTGGGATCGAGTATCGGTATTTGATAATGATCTTATTGATAGCTCGGCTATCAATGTACATTCGTTACGTTCTAACCCTTTTGGCATGAGCATAGTGGGTATAGCACAAGGACTCATGCTCTTACGGACACATCCTCAATTCACCAACTCATCTACTTGTTTCTTTATTCAATTGCCTGCTTTAGATAAGCTTGTAAGAGGGTTGGTTTGGTAAGGCAACCCCTGGTTGGAGGCCAATGCAATGCTCAATACCTTTTAAGGGAGGTAAACCTTTAACATCTTGGTGAGGAATTAGGTCGGCGGCAAAATCCTGAAATAGCTACTGCACTTCGATAGGTAAGACTCATAGGTGTCAATATAATTTTTTTCTTGTCTTTTTAAAACACGTAGGTGTTTTTATACCCATCATGTAACACTTTCAAATCAAATAGCTACGGTCGGCCGAATAATATGTGAGAAGTATACATGAGAAGGACATCACATAGTACTTTGTCCCTATACCTGTCACTAATGGTAATCTGCACTATAACTTACTCGTAACGTGTAGTCCTCTTTTTCATTAAGCAAATGAATCTTATACGGCTTGAGGTATGAAAGGGTTGACAATTTCATGGCCTTGACTACCCTTTATGTGATGACGTTGGTATAGCTCCCTCTATACAATGATCATTACGCATAGCTTGCTATTCACTTAGTAATTCGTATGGAAGAGGTTCTCTCTTTGCTTATCTCACTAGCCACAAAAGCATTGAGAGATCGTCAAACAACAAAGCAATACTCGGCTTCACCTTTAAGAGGTGTCTTGACATCGGGTTCTTCCTGAAATTCTTCCAACATTTGATTAGTTGCCACTTCTTTCTCTCCTTCACTTGTACTTTCTACTTCAAACAAGGCTTGTCCTCCTTTATGGTCATGACTCGACGGTTCAGACATCGAACTAGTTACATATCCATAGCTAATGTAAGCCCTAAAGCCAAGCCAAGTAACCGTAGGGTTGAACTTAGAACTCAAGGTTTAGGACGATCGGTTAAAGGATCCGATCAAACCCAAATTATAAACTATTGAGAGGAATATTAGTAAAACTGACCCCGTAAACTTGAATTAAGAAAATAAGTAAAAAAAATAGGAGAATATAAAATTTTTAAATTTTAAGCATAATAGGTATTAATTACCGAAAATGTGAAAAGTGTAATGAAATAACTAATAAATTACTAGAGAAGATTATGTATACAAAAAATCTTAGAATGACCAAAATAATAATTAAGATGTTCATGTGTACACCACATGTATTTCCCGTGTAGATAAAAATACGCGTAATTACCTAAATTGGCCAAAAACTAAGCAAATAATTAAAGAAAATTATAAAAAAATAGAAGAGGATAAGATGAAGTAAGATCAGGGGGTCGTGGCAGGCCAAAGCTGCAAGAAAAAATTAGCCAATAAAAATGAGACAACTTAAAAGCCAAAAACTTAGGGAAATGGGTAAAACCCTTGTCAATTTAATGCACATTAATTACAAAAAGTCTATAAATAGGGAAAAATTTCCAGAAGTCATTTGGTCAGTTTAAGCATTGAAAAAAATTGGATCACTGAAAAAATCGAGAGAAAATCCCAAAAAAAAAAAAAAAGGAAAACTGTGCAGATTGGGTACGTGACAAAACCCACCACTCACCACCACCTGGGACCGAACCACCACCACCACCCTACACTAGAACCACCACTTGGACCGGCCGCCAACCTTGGACCGGCTTGGGAAAGGGCCAGAAAGCTTTGGACCGGTTAGTCTCCTCAATGACCCGATTTGAATAATTTTGTAAAATTAGTTATTTTGCCCAAAAAAAATTATGAAACTTGTTATTCTGAGGTTTTATTGTATGTAGATTTAGGAAAAGTATTGATTTTTTTTAAATTAAATCAGTAATTATGGGGTCCTTAACAAATTGCTCAAAACCGAACATGACTAAACCGGAAAATAAATAGGCTTAGAAGTGTAGTTTGGAGTTCAAAATTTTTTGTAGGATGCTCATATGATGTAGAACAGTGCTATGAAGCCATTTTTTTAAAATGAATTTTCGAAATTTTTAAGTTAATTTTTACCCTTTATAATGATGGAAAATTGGTGATTTGGGGTTAATTTAAAGTGATTAGGATGTTAATTATGATTAGGATTATTAATTATATGTTTAAGGATGTTAATCTCTGAAGTGAACCCTAACCTAGCCTTTAGGATTAAGTATGGTTAATTAGGGAAATTAGGTAAGTAATATAAAAATTAGTAATATGTGATATTGTAAATTAATAAATCTAAAAAAATAGAGTTATTTAGATAATATTTTAATAGATTTCAGAAAAAATTAATAAATCTGAAAATAACAATTAATCTTAAAAAAAGTCTCAAAATGTAAGATTTTTACACATCGGGAATAAATCCGATACCGCGATTAGGGTTAGCGTGTACTAAATAGATAAAAATTTCCAAATTTCGACCCCAATAGGATATTTGGACACTCGAGCTTAATGTGATTAGTTTCACAGTAGGATTCGAGCATATTTTCAGGCTTAGAAATCAAAGTTTAAAATCTCATTTAGGATTTGAAAAACCGAAATAGAATACACGAATCATTAGGACGTAATGGGGATACACGGACAAAAATGAATTAAAATATAACTTAGAATATGAAACCGTAAATTTTAAGTACTAAAAAATTCTATTTGTATTATAGGACATCCAGGATAAAATCGGCTTGCGATTAAGGGAAAAGTGATCGAGCAAATCCAAGTAAGTTGGTTATTACTTATTGTAATAGAGTACTAGTTTTGAGTACTCGGAGACTTAGGCTTGTATATATGTGTGATTGTAAGTAGTTTACGCATGTGTTTTTATGTAACTGGATTCGTGCTGAATTTGTATTGTGAGTGATTTTGTAACTGATTGAATTGGTATGAAAAATTTTTTGAACACCCTAAACGGAATTTAATATCAGTCGACCCCGAATAATAAATAATGTCATACATTGCAACCCGTTAGGGATTATAGGATTCTCCAACCAAATACCGACCCCTTCGAAAGGGGTAGCGCAGGATTGCAAAATGGTCCCTTCTTCATCCTTAGTCGAACTAAGTGACAGGAGAGGAGGTCATGGCAGGGTGAAGTCAATGGTTCGAAGGTAGTCACGGGAGGAGCGAGGTCTCCACTGCACAAGTCTGGGTTTGGTTGTGAGCTGCAACATAACATGGAACTCCTCAACCCGGATTGGAGCGGTGAAATTTCTCTGATTTCACAACGGACCGGGTTACGTTGTGCGATGACACTTGATTGTTGCATTGCATGAAAATAATTGTTTAATAACCCTGTTTGTGCTTGTATGCATTCATGAGTCTCCAATTCAACTTACTGAGCTGTAGTTGCTCATACCCTTATAGATCCTTTTGCAGGTTCTGATTTTTTGAACACTCAAAGCACTATGCCCCCTCACAATTACCCAGAGGGTTTGTCTGTTGGAAGCCAGGGGTGTGAGGATCAAGTTACTTAGTATAGTGGGTTTTTAAATAAGTGACCATGTAATTAAGAATGAAAGACTGGTAGTTATTCTGTAATCTAGTAATCTGTTATGTGATTAAAGCTTCCTGGAAAACTCTGTGGACATATATATATATATATATAATATTGTACATGTTATTAGAAATTTTGTACTATTTCATAAATTTAGTTTAATTGTTAATCGGACTGTTTACTTCAAAGGGAGAGTTCGTCGACGCCTTGTGTAGGTCATGTCTATGGTAAGTATTGTGAGGCCAGTTACTATCATAAATGGTTACCGGTGGGAATTTTGTGACTCTCGACTTCGGGCAAACAGCTAAGGCTTTTAAAAAACATTTGATTTCTCGGTTTTTCTCCAAAAACTCTGATTTTGGGTCTATGGGATCTCAACTTCTGTCTTGCTCTTATTTCCACCTTCTTCTACCCAGTTTGGAATTTGATTTCGGTGTTCCACTCGAAACTTTTTTGATGCTTTATCATTTCTAGTCGCTTGGTAACCGCTCCTATTCCCCACATTGTTCGTTATTCACATCCGACAACCGGGTTTCGCCATTTCCTTTCAACCCCTGTACTTAGGGAGATTTCATCTAGAGTTGTGAAATTTTTGAAATTCCAAAAAAAAAATGTTATCAATCTCAGCTTGTAGCTTGAATAAACCATGTTTAGTTCGTTTTTTCGGGTTTACGACATTGCTCTATTATGAGCAATTAAAACTCTGGGATATAGTTGTCTACCGTTTCTTTTACCTTACCTCAAGCCCCTTGGGCCCGGGGAAGTGTCTTGTCATAGCTTTTAGAACAAACCCCCACTTCTAAAAACTCTCTTAATTTCTTTTTCCATGTTCAAGCTTCGCTCGGCCCCGGGGCAAACTTTCATATTTCTTCCACCAGAGCCAAAATTAAAAAATTCTAACACAACCACTCAAAAATGGATAACATCTTCTAATTGTAGAAGCGAATATTTTTTCAATCTTCTCTTCCCAAATCCGGGTAGTTTTTATCTCCCAACCTTTTGAAGCTCAGAATCTGTACCTTTAAAAAATGTTCAACCCTTTTTGGCGCTCTAAATTCACGCTCATTAATCCCAACATATCACTCTTTTTTTTGCCTCTTCCACTTTGTCCAACCCAAACCCTTTTTCTCGTGACTCTTTGGGTATGTCACAAGGGTGCCTATTTTTACTGGAAAGGCTTCCGACCCCTTTGTTCATTTGCCTTCTTAGCATATCTCTACTTGTCGCCTACTAGCAACTCTCTCATGTAGTCCAGTCCTAAGACTTTTTTACAAAGCAACTGGGTTTGGGCCAAAATAGCAAAAGATCTTATTTGCTATTAATAGTACGGGGCATTTGTTAGGTAACTCGCCCAGACTTTAAGACAGGACATCATTAATCTTCCTATAACTGGATTCGACATTCTTAACAAAAAGCTTTAAAAAATGCACTTAACACGGAACCTTACTATTTCAAATAGTAGGCGACATTTTACACAGCTCTTAGTTTCAACCTGAAGCTCTGAACCAGGATTTTAGGTGTTTTTAGGATTTAGTTATTAGTAGGACAAATTGTAAAATTAAACTAAATGGTCCTTGAAATATCAAAAAAAAAAAGGGAATTGGTCTATGGGTAATTGGAGTACGACTAAACTCTTGGGATTACCACTAAGAAATAAATACTTTACACTTTTACTTGATATGACGTACAATTATGTCAAGGGCTACCTGCCGCTAATCCCAGCCACTTAGCAAGACTAGATAAAAGTGTATGAAAAAAGGGTTTGGAGAGGATTGTCTCATAAGAACAGAAAACAATGTCTCTACAAATTCATTTTCGATTTAAAGGGAAAAAGGGTTATTTATAGTAAGTTTTAGGGAACATTACAAAAAAAGAAATTACAAGAAACATATACAAAAAAAAATTCCTAGTACATCGAAAAAGGGTGAAAAAGGGCAAAATACAATGAAAAAGTAGTCAAATTTAGATAAGGGAACATGTAGCAGTGCAACATTGGTCCATATAAAGATTTTCTGAAAAACAGCAAGCGAGAGAGATCAAGATGTTGCAGTAAAAAGAAGCCAAAGAGAAAGGGGGAGGAGAAATGGTAAAAATTTAGAGAAAACTACTCGGCCGTAAGTAAATCCTTATCACTCAGTAAGAACCCCCCGACTATAGTCAGATTACCGGGACGGCCTTTAGTAAGGGGAAGGGTTGACTCATCACAACGAGAAAATAGATCAACAAATAACAATCTGAGGAGCTCAAGGGGTTTAAACCACCTTTTTTTCGGGGTAAATTTTTTGTTATCAGAAGTTTCGAGAAAGGGTTTTTCAGTGAGGGGTTGGGGGCTTTAGAGCTTTCACAGTATTGGGATCAAAGGGCACACCATCAGAGGAATAAAAATGTACCAAAACATATGTTTATAAACTTTAGTGTATTTAAAAAAAATGTATTAAAATTTAAAAAACAAATACAGCTAGATTAAAAGATTATACTATCAACTTTTAACTAAACACATACAAACCTTGGTTGCTTTTTCTATTGCTACAAAAGTTTTAGTGCTTGGGGCTTGAATTTTCAGAACTATGATAAAAAATAGCTTACAAAAAAAATGGTTGCTAACAGCTTATTACATAAAAAACTTAAAAGAAAAGTGAAGAACAAAAAGGACTTTGAAATGGTAAGGGTGTGTAAGTTTAACTTTGCTAAATAAGTTTTCAAAAAAGGTTTCCCTTATAATTTTATAATTGTTAGACTATTTAAAGTTTAACACATAAAAACTCTCTTTAAAAGGGGGATATGGGCAAAACCTTTTTTAACTACCAAAAGCCAAAGACTTAAAAAAACATTCAATCAAATATAGCACAAAACCATAGGAGTTTATTTTCAATTGCAGCGTCACTGGGGTTTAATTGCCTTCTCAACTCATACATTCCCCTTTCATATTGCAAGAAACTATTTATCATACTTCTCCCTACATCAACACTTTACATGGGGTCTCATGAAAAGGTGAATCAAGAACAAAATGAACTGGGGACATGAATAAATTGCTTCCCTTTTATTGCAATTTTCCCAAACCCCCCCCCCCCCCCCCCCCCCCCCAAAACCCGAATATTTTGAACAATTTTCAACAAAACCCTTTTGCATGCAGCACTTTCAATAAAACCCCTTTTTTTTTTTTCCTTTTCATAAATAACTTGTTGCTTCTAGAACTAATAGTACCACATTTGCTTAAGCTAAATGCAATAACTTCCAACTTAAACTAAACTTACCAGTAACTTGCTACATATTTTTCCTCTTGTTGTACTAAATAAAAGGCACAATTCAACGAAGGCAAAGGCTCCATTAAAAGAATTTGATTCCTCACACTTGCATATCCTTCTATAAAATTATTGTCGATTAATTGGTTCAAGAATTAATTTAATATTTTGGATTCATGACAATCGGGATAGTTTTACTATTGAATAGTTTATTTTGGAGAATCAATTGATTTTGGCTAAATTGTCTTAAAAGTTTTGCTCTGGAGATGTTTAGAGGATGTTTTTTTCTATAAAGTGATCGACTAAGGAGATTGTGCGGTCAATCAAGCTCTTACAACAATTGATTAGGATGTTTCGTAAATGAAGGTTTAACCTTTAACTAATGGCTGTTGGCTAGCCACCCCTTATTGGTTGATCCATCTCTCTTTATTAGTTGATTTTTTCTCTAATATATAACCTATTTTACTTGTAAGTCAAATGATTAGCTCTTGGGAGACCCTTTAATCAAAGTTATCTAACTAAGCAAGAAGTTAGTCATAAACCTATAACTTATAGACCTTTAGTTTGATATGATTTTAAATAAATAGTGGTATGTATGATTTCTAGTTGTGGATTTTTGTCTTTGATTATCTTGGATCTACTAAGTGTAGTTTAGATGCTTGTAACATTAGAAGAACAAATTGAATGTAAGACTATCGAAACCTTAATTTGGTTGCTACTGTGGTTTGGGCTTATGTTAAGAGGATTATGAGATAGCGATAATGAAGTGGTAAAGATGGACTATTATTATATTACCTTATGGGGCAATGATCTATGGTGATATAATATGTAAATTTATTGATTCCACCATGAATTGGTAAGCATATCATTGGTTAATTAGTTGCTCTAATGTAGGTTGGGCTGTTAAAGAAGTTGTAACTGGGTCATTCTGGTGGTACGAATGCTTTTTACGACAACTATAGTAATCGGTTTAAATCAATGGTTGACACTATTGATGACTGTAATATGAGATGATTGTATTGATTAGGGTTTTTTGGGTAATGGAATATACCGACACCATAGTTAAGTATTTGTTTATATATACATGTTTTAGGGTGTTTGGGCTACTTTAAGTCTTGCACCACCAAGGTTGTGTTGTTTGTCTTGCCTAAGTTAGATAACAACCGTTGTCGTAGCATCAATTTTGAGTATGCATGTGAAGTGTTTTGCATTACATGCATACATGTGGCAGTGGTGGCAACTATACGGCTTCATGCTTACTTCTTTTGAAACTTTGTTTTTCATATGCAAAAGATAGTTACTTTAAACCCAATTTTGGCTTCTAAGTGGGAGTAAAAGTGATGCTGGTAATTAGAGGAGTTTTTTTTGTAGGTTGATATAATATAATCTAAATTTCAAAGGATTAAAATCATTCACATTTTCTATATTTATTTAATTAAATTTTTTTAAAAATAGACGTAATTACCATGAGAATTAAAAGAATAATATCTTTTTATTGATATTGTAGATTAGTGGCGGTTTTGAAACTCATAGGTCATGGTGCTATATAACCATACAATAAATTATTCATGTCTTTTATTCTTTAGGTATGAACTCTTAAAGCACTTTAAGTAAAATTATAAATTCATAATTAAGATTGTTTACATTTTCTTAATATCTTTGTGACGCCATCATGATATCGCTTCTTTCTTCTAATCTCAACATTCTATTAGAAAATTCCATTAGAAACTAGCTAAGATGCATATCATAGAAAAGGACATTTACTTACCGATGAACAAATGTGTAGTTGACCTTGCAAATATATATAATGTAGCTTCTTGGTCAAGCGAAAACCCTCCCATTGGAAATCCTACTCGATCTACATCTCAATCATTGCAATTATATGGTGGTGTAATTGATTGAGCAACTTATAACCAAAGTCAACACACACAAACAGACAAACACAATGTGCTCCCCAATGCTCCCATGGTCGTCCGACATGGAAGAAAATACTCCTCTGCAAATGGTGCAGCAAAACCGCAAAAATCTTCATCTCCATCATTGTTTTCTTAGCCCTCCTCGTTACACATTATCATCCTGCTCTGGCTGTTGTTACGTTACCAGCAGCCACGTTTCACCTTACAAGACGTAACCAAGTACACCTTCAATGTATCTACAGACCCCAGCGGTCGTCACCCTCCATCTTCCAGGTGACGCTTTCCTCTTTCAACCCTAATGATCACGTAGACATATATTTCGACAGCTTGTTGGTGCACGCGACGTACCATGGACAGCAGATAACAGAGAGTACGAGGCTTCCGAAGACATATGAAAGAGAAAACAAGCTCAATGTATGGTCGGCTTACCTCTATGGTATGGTGATGCCGATTGCCCCGGACAACGCGCTCACCATGAGCAGTGCTAAGGATAACGACGTGGTGGAGGTGACGATTAGAATCCATGCGCGGTTGAGGTATAGACTTCGTGGGGGTTGAAAACCCCCACCACTTGGTGGTGGACTGTCCGGCGTACATTAACGTTTGGAACTCCAGGTAACGCACGTCGATGGAAGAAAATATGTGGTGAAGTATCAACTCATGCAGATTTGCAAATGCTAATGCTAATAGCTATATAAGGCTATTTGGAATGTTCTTTTCTTTTTTTCTTTCTAATCCGTATTTTATCGATATTCACTCAATTACATGAAATCTGAAGCTTGAAAAACCATTTCAATATGTATCTTATCTATTTCTAAAGTTTTAATAAATTATATATTTTTATCATAATCATATTTTTTAACCCTAAAATTAATAAGGAAAAGGAATAAAATTGGAAGTAAGGAAAATAGGAAACAAAATAAGTTAAAATAAACCTCCCTAAGCTATTAAGAAATCTTTCATAACTCGCATCCTACAAAAGCTTGCAAATTTAACTTCACCAAACGAAAGTTGTTTAGTCTAGATCAAAGTAGAATTAAATTTTTTTTTTGTTTTTTTGATACATCATGGACTTTATAATTCTCTATATAAAAAAAGTTATTACTCTTGGTGTTAAGTTTCCTGGAAACTCAAAATTCTTAATGGCTTCTGGTTGCTTACGAAGATGAATTTGAAGCACACCAATCATAAATAATTATTGCCTGCTGATTAAATTCATCGTCATCACTTCAATTTTAAAAAATTGTGTTCGTGGTTCACGTATCATATTTCACTTATTAATATAGTATGTAATTAATTAGTAAAGAAGAATACTACATTCTGAATGAACAAATTAAAAATCATCGTTGACGAAGAAGTTAAAATACAATATATAAAAGGTTCTATACATTCTTCGTGTACCAATGATTTCATTGTGATGTGATCGATCCAAAATTAACTGTTTTTAATGTCTTCTCAATGCCCCCAACATTATCATCCAAAGCGGAAATAAAATTTTTGGCAAACGGCCACACCGCAAGTCTACATCGTAAAACCTCGTCATCCAATCAACCACCTTCGACCGATCCTCCTCTAGCTCCGGTTTCGCCCTTATAGTAGTGCCAGCTTTGGGTGGTTTTGAACTAATCCAGCTACATATGCGTCGGTCTGCCATGCAAAAGAGAATGGCAAACTATTACCTATTGCTCATATAAATAAACAAGCTTGCAATTGGTTCACTTGATTCTACCTCCAAGTGAATCAAGAATAATCATCAGGTCTACATATACACCACATGTTTCTAGAAACTAGCGATGAGGAAAACTTTCATCCAAATGCACCTTATGGTGAATCTAAAATCAGCCATAGAATCATTATGTTAGATCAACAAGAAAATAATATGATTAAGAGAACATACCTTAATCCATTGAGAAACCAATTCTCAAAGTTTGGATCTTTCAATTTATAGTAGTATCTGCTTTTGATGTTTCTTATTAAATGGGATGTGTAAAATGCCAAAAGAACCCTATTGATTAGATTGAGGGTCTCAATTTATTAATTTATAGACTCTATTATTTTATTTCATTAAGATTCATCATAATAAATGAAACAAATTCTTTAGTTTTGTAACAACCCTGCCTTTTACGCGCTTGTTTAAAAATTTTCTCAAACTTTTGGTAGCTAAAGATAGTTTGTTATTGTCATTACTATGTTAAGATAAGGCAGAAATACATATCCAACTTGTGAAATTTATTTTATATAACATTTGATTCTAAATAACACTTTAAATTCAACTTGGAAAAACCATAGCGAAATTTTTTACATAATGGGTTGTACTCATAGTATCACAGTCATACACTAACATATAATATAAAAATCCTTTACAAGTACAATCTTTTGTCTACATCGGCTAACTTAATCTTTTGTAAGGTAACATCAACTTCTTCCCTAAAGAGTTCCCTTTCATGTATTCAAATTATATCTTGAAAACCATGACTTTTTCCCATAGCTCATCTTCAACTAGAAACTCGAAAGTTTCTTTACCTCTATGATGTATCACTATTCTCATTCTAAATTTAACCTAAGGATAAGACAACTTTTCTTCTAGCTATTGTGCGCTGAATGAGAGTAGATAAACATATAACAACAAGCATAACTAATTCCACAAGCATAACTAATTCCACAAGCATATCAACATTGGTTAGTCAAAATATAATATCTTATTACTTACCAGCCAAATATTTAATGCAGATATGATATGCCATGCTAATTTACATGATATGTAATTGGTACCGATATCCTAACTTAGCCTAGCAACTCATCTAGTTAGTTGACATACTCAGGGATCTAGATACAAAGTTCAGGAACCTAGTGGCAATAAGGAGTTTGTTGAAAGTTGGATCCCCAAAGCCCACTGAATATAAACCACATGTTGTGGTTTAAAGATAAATTCTAATACTCGAAAACCTAGCTTTCATAAATCAAGTTGTTTACTTTAGTAAACCCAGCATTCAAATGTCAAATCAGTAGCTTACCAAAATCCAGCTTTGTTTTCATAAAACTTAATGTAGCAAAATCTTAGTATATTAAAAACTTGACTCATAATTCTTTTCGTGCCATGCATGAAAAGCATCATGTCATACACTAAGCAATACTCAGTAAATGCAAGCAAACTTACTCATTTTTTTATTAACTCACCTTTGTCCCTTTTTTCCTTTTCATTTTTCCAAGACCTTAGTATTTTGGTTTTCTTAAGTGAACACTTTAATAGTAGGGTTAGTCCTTAAATTCTTGGGCGAGTTAGTACAAATCCCAACAAATACCATATAAGCACTTATTAATAAATCATAGCAACCAAGTCCAGTATTAGAACATCATCCAGCTAACAGTAAATTTTAATAAGAAACGTAACTCATCGAGTAACAAAACTAACTTTCAACTAAGCTTAGCTAAGTTAGACATCACAAAGCATGTAAAGTTAGAACTAGACATGAGTCTACTCAAGACACACAAACATCCACTTACTTAATTTGCCCAAATGCTTTGACACTATTTGTTAACATACTTCTTCCTTGGGTTAAACCCAAAATTAAAAAAAACCTTTTTAAAACTTTTTTTTTAAAAATAAAATTAAAAAAACCCCTTTCCAAAAAAAAATTTTTTAAAATTTTAAAAAAAAAAAAAAAACCAAAACCAAAAAAAAATTTCCTTGGGAATATTTTTTTTAAAAAAAAAATTTTTTTTTCCCTTTTTTCCCCAATTTTTTTAAAACCCCCTTTTTTTTTAAAAAAACAATAAAAAAAAAAATTTTTAAAAAAAAAAAAAAAATTTTTTTAAAAAAAAAAAAAAAAATTAAAAAAAAAAAAAATTTTTTTTTTAAAAAGGTTTAACAAAAAAAAAAAAAAAAAATTTTTTAAAAAAAAAAAAAATTTAAAAAAAAATTTAAAAAAAATTTTTTTTGGGGCCCCAATTTGTTTTAAAAAAAAAAAAAAAAAAAAATTTTTTTTTTTTTTTAAAAAAAATTTTTGGTTTTTTTTTTTCCCCCCAAAAACCGCCCTTAAATTTTTTAATTTAAATTTTTTTTGGGGTTTTTTTTTCCCCTTAAAAAAAAAAACCCCAAAAAAAAAAAATTTTTTTTCCTTTTAAAAAATTTAAAAAAATTTTTGGAAAAATTTTAAAAAAAAAAAAAAAAAAAAAAATTTTTGCAAAAAATTTTTTTTAAACCCCCAAACAAAAAAAAAAAAGGGGGGGGAAAAAAGGGCAAAAACCCCCCCCTTTTTTTTTTCCCCCCCTTTTAAAAACCCCCCCCCCCCCCCCCAAAAAAAAAAAGGAAAAACTAAAAAAAAACCCCCCCCCAAAAAATTTTTCCCCCCAAAAAAATTTTTTTTAAAAACCCGGTTTTTTAAAAAAAAAAAACCCCTTTCCCCCCCCTTTTTTTTCCCAAAAACCCCAAAAAAAAAAACCCCCAAAAAAAAAAATTTATTTTTTTTTTAAAAAACCCCAAAAAAACCCTTTTTTAAAACCCCCCAAAAGGAAAAAAAAAAATTTTTTTAAATAAATATTTTTCCCAAAAAATTTTTTTAAAAAAAAATTTTAAAATAAAAATTTCCCAAAAATTTATTTAAAACCCCCCCTTTTTTTTAATTTTTTTTAAAAAAAAAATTTTTTTTTGGGAAAAAAAAATTTTTAAAAAAAATTTTTTTTAAAATTAAATTTTTTTTTTTTTAAAATAAAAAAAAATTTTTTTTTAAAAAAAAAAAAAAATTTTTTAAAATTTTTTAATTTTAAAAAATTTTTCCCAAAAAAAAAATTTTTTTTAAAAAAAAAATTTTTAAATTTAAAGGTTTAAAAATTATTTTTTAAAATAAAAAAAAAATTTTTATTTTTTAAAAAAACCCAAAAAAAATTTTTTTTTAAAAAAATTTTTGATTAAAAAATTTTTTTTTAAATAAAAAAAAAATTTTAAAAAAAAATTTTTTTAATTTTTTTTTAAAAAAGGGGGAAAATTTTTTTAAAAAAAAAAATTTTTTTTTTTAAAAAAATTTTTAAATTTAAAAAATGGGGAAATTTTTAAAAAATTTGGGGAAAAAAAAACCTTTTTTTGGGTTTTTTTTTAAAAAAAAACCCCTTTAAAAAAAATTTTAAAAATTTTTTTAAAAATTTGGTTTTTTTAAAAATTTTAAAAAATTTAAATTAAAATTCCCAAAAAAAAACCCCCCCCAAAAAGGGGGGGAAAATTTTCCCAAAAAAATTTTTAAAAAAAAAAAAAAGGGGTTTTTTTTTTTGGGGGTTTTCCCAATTTTTTTAAAAAAAATTTAAAAAAAAAAAGGGGGGGAAAAAATTTTTTAAAATTTTAAAATTTAAAATTTAAAAAAAAACCCCCCCAAAACCATTTTTTTTTTTAAAAAATTTTTTTTTTTTTTTTTCCTTTTTTTAAAAAAAAAAAAAAAATTTAAAAAAAATTTTCAAAAAGGTTTTTATTTTTAAAGGGTACCCCCCAAATTTTTTTTTTTTTAAAAAAAAAAAAAAAAAAATTTTTTTAAATTTTTAAAAAAAAAAAAAAAAAAAAAAAAAAAACCCCAAATTAATTAAAAGGGGTTAAAAAAAAAAAAAAAATTGGGGGGTTTTTTTTTTTTTTTAAAAAAAAATTTAACAAAAAAAAGCAATTTGGGGGGGGGGGGAAAAATTAAAAATTTTTTTTTTTTAAAAAAAAAAAGGGGGTTTTTTAAAAACCCTTTTAAATTTAAAAAAAAATTTTAAAAAAAAAAAAAATTTTTTTTTATAAAAAAAAAAAAAAAAATTTTTTTTTAAAAAAACCCCCCCTTTTTTTTTTTGGGGAAAAAGATTGCACCCGGGGGGGGCCCCCCCCCCTCTCCGGCTAATGGGGCTGGGTCTCCAGTAGGTTTGGGGGGATGTTAATTTTAGCATTTAAATTAGTTTTTTTTTACTAAAAATATCAAACAATGTTTAAAAAAAATTTTGAAAATTGATTTTCTCCCGGTGATTTTTTCATTAAAAATTAGAAAGTTTAACTCAAAAATTTTTAAATTAGAAAATGCTTATATGGGGGTTCCCTTTAAAAAAATCCTATTTTAAAAAAATTTTTATTAATTTTTAAAATATAAAAAAAAGTTGTTTTAAGATAATTTTTGGGAAGTTTTTCCTCATTGATATTTTTAATTTAATAAAAATAAAATTTTTTATAAAATATTGTTTAAATTTTTATTAAAAATTTTTTTTTTTTCTACAAGTTTTTCCAAAAAAGGAAAAAAATAAGGGTTTTTTAAATTAAATTTCTTTAAAATTTGATTTGTAACATTTCTAAAGCTTAGTTTTGATTTTAGAAGTACCCCATTTCAAATATTATAATTTAATTTTAAATTTTTTACCTAATTTTTTGCTAATTTTTTTGGGAAAAATTTAACCCAAAACTATTTTTTTTTGGAAAAACAAGTTTATTTCAAAATGGTATTTTCCCTGACTAAACTTAAAACGTCTGATTTTCTAAAATGGATATATTTTTCAATGGAATTTTAAATTTAGTAAAAGATACAAATTTTTACATAATTTTTCCCCCTTTTTTATGTATATTTTTTCCCAAAATGAAAAAAAAAGTAAATTTGGGATAGTCAACATTTTAGCAAGGGGGGGTTTTGGCTACTATTGTATTTTAATACTATAAATTGGGGCTTAGTTGAGTTTAGTTTTAAAAGTTTAAAAATTTTTTAAAAAGTAAACATGTATTCCCAAATGAATCCAAAAGGGTGATTTGGGAAACGTTTTTTCTTAAGCAAAATTAGGGTGAATAAGTTAGGGGTAATAAATCGAGATTTTACTTTGGGAAAATAAAGATAAAAGTTAAATTTCAAATTTTATTAAGAATTTTTAAGTTAAATTTAACCAAAAAAGTAATTCAAGAGGGTAAATTAAAGTTAAAGTAAGCTAAATCAGAGATTAAATAAAAAACAATCTAAGTAAACTAAGCACCAACAAGCAAATTTTAAACTAAAAAAAATATAATACACATGATCTAAGTGACCTTTTTTAGAAAATTTTCCCTTAGTAAGGGAAAGAGCCAAGGAAAAGCCAGTTTTAAAGAATAGTGTCAAAGCATTTTTGCAAACTTTAAATAAGTGGATTTTGTGTGCCCTTTAGTAGACTCATGTCTAGTTTTTTAACTTAAAAATGCCCTTTTTGATTTTCTAACTTTTGCTAAGCTTAGTTGCAAGTTAGTAGGGTACTCGATGAGTTACGTTTTTTATTAAAATTTCCCGTTACTGGGTGATTTTCTAATAAAAGGACTTGGTTGCTATGATTTATTAATAATTGGGTTATATGGTTAATTTTTTGGGAATTTTACTAAAATCACCAAGAATTTAAAAACTAACCCTACCCATTAAAGTGTTCACTTTAAAATAAAACCAAATACTAAGGTCTTTGGGAAAAGACAAAGGGAAAAAAGAAAAAAGCTGAGTTTTAAAAAAAAAAATGGTAAGTTTGCTTGCATTTTCTGAGTATTTTCTATTTTATGACATGAAACAAAACATGAATGGCACCCCCAAAAAATTAGAGTCAATTTTTTATAAATAAAATAAGATTTTTTCTACATTAAAATTTTATGAAAACAAAACGGGATTTTGGGAAAGGGTAAATGATTTGGAAAAATTTGAATTTCTGGGGGACTAAAGTAAACAACTTGAAATTTTTGAAACTAGGGGGGGTTTTTGAGTATATAAAATTTCATCTTTAAAAAACCCCAACATGTGGTTTTTAAAACAGCTGGGGTTTTGGGGATCCAACTTTCAAAACCAAAATCCTAAAAGCCAAATAGGTTCCTGAAATTTGTAATCTAGATACCTGAGTAAGTCAACTAACTAATGAGTTTTCCCAGGCTAATTAGGATTTTCGGGACCCAAAACATATCATGAAATTACATGGCATATCAATCTGCATTGACATTTGGGTGGTAAGTAATAAGATATTATATTTTGACTAACCAAATGTTTATATGCTTGTGGAATTAAATTATGCTTTTTGGAATTAGTTTTGCCCTTTTTGTTATTTTTTATCTACCTCATTCCCGCGCACAATAGCAAAAAGAAAAAGTTTTTCTTTTCCTTTGGGGTTTAAAAAGAATGAACATAGTGAAACATCCTAAGGTTTAAAAAAACTTTCGAGTACCCATTGAAGATGACTATGGGAAAAAAATCAATTTGGGTTTTTAAGATATAATTTGAAAACATGAAGGCAACTCCCTTTTGGGGAAAAAGTTTTTGTTACCTTAAAAAAGAAAATTTAAATTAGGGCCCAAAGTAGACAAAAAATTGTAAATTGAAAAAGGGTTTTTATTTTTTATTTTAGTGTATGACTTTTATACTAAAGAGTTTCCCAAACCCCCTTTTTGTAAAAAAAAATTTTGGGGTTGGGTTTTTCCCCAAATTGAATAAAGTGTTAAATTTTTTAATCAAAAGTTATAAAAAAATAAATTTCACCCAAATTTGGGTTTATTTCTTTCCTTATCTTAACATAGTAATGACAATAACAAACTATCTTTAGCTACCAAAAGTTTGAAAAAAAATTTTTAAACAACGCGTAAAAGGCAGGTTGTTAAAAAAACTAAAAAATTCTTTTCATTTTATGATGAATCTAAGAAATAAAAAAATAAGCTATAAATTAATAAAATTGAGCCCCCTCAATCAAATCAATGGGGTTTTTTTTTGGCATTTTACACACCCTTTAATAAAAACATAAAAAGCAATACTACAAAATTGAAAGATCCAAACCTTGGGAAAAATTGGTTTCTAAAGGGTTTTAAGGGTATGTTCTTTTTTAATCATATATCTTCTTTTTGATCTAACATAATTTTTCTAGGGCGATTTAGATTACCATAAGGTTGCATTTAGAAATTTCCTCATCGCTAGTTTTTTAGAAACATGTGGTGTATAGTTTTAAACCCATGATTTTTCTTGATTCACTTGGGGGGTAAAATCAAGTGAAACCCAAATTTCAACTTGTTTATTAAATGAGCAATAGTAAATATTTGCCATTCCCTTTTGCATGCAACCGACGCATAGTAGCTGATTAGTTCCAAAAACCCCCCAAAGCGGGACTACTATAAGGGCAAAACCGGAGCAAGGGGGATCGGGCGAAGGGGGTTGATTGATGACGAGATTTACGATTAGACTTTCGGGTTTGGGCCTTTGCCAAAATTTTATTTTCCCCTTTGGATATAAGTTGGGGGTTGAGAAAACAAAAAACAGTTAATTTTGATCACCATCACAAGAAATCATTGGTACACGAAAAATGAAAGAACCTTTTATATATTGTATTTTTTTAAATTCTTTGTCAACGATGATTTTTAATTTGTTCATTAAAAATGTATATTCTTCTTTTCTAATTTAAATTTCTACTAATTAAAAAGTGAAATAATACGGAACACCGAAAACAATTTTTTTTAAATTAATGATGACGATGAATTTAATCAGCGGCAAAAATTATTTTTGATTGTGTGCTTAAATTCATCTTTGTAAGCAACCAGAACCATTTAAAATTTTGAGTTTTCCCGGAAACTTAAAAACCAAAGTAATAACTTTTTTTTTTATAGAGAATTATAAAGTCCCTGAGACAAAAAAAAAAAAAAAAAAAATTTTAATTCTACTTTGATCTAGACTAAACAAATTTCCGTTTGGGGAATTAAATTTTCAAGTTTTTGTAGATCAAGTTTGAAAGATTTCTTTCGGGGGGTTTATTTAAAACTATTTTGTTTCTATTTTCCTTATTTCCCAAATTTTTATTCCCTTTTTCCTTTTTAAATTTTTGGGGTTAAAAAAAAGATTATGAAAAAATATAAAATTTTTTAAAATTTAAAAATAATAAAACAATTGAAGGGTTTTTCAAGTTCAGATTTCTTTAATTGAGTGAAATCGATAAAATAGGGATTTAGAAAAAAAAAAAAAGAACTTCCCAAATACCCCTTATAACTATTTTTGCATTTGCATTTGCAAACTGCATGATTAACTTCCCACATTATTTTTTTCCTCGACGTGCCTTACCTGGAGTTTCCCAAAAGTAATGTACCCGGGCAGTCCCCACCAAGTGGGGGGTTTTTCAACCCCCCACGAATCTTTTCCTCAACCGCGCATGGTTTCTAATCGTCACCTCCACCACGTCTTATCCTACACTGCCATGGTGAGCGCGTTGCCCGGGCAATCGGCATCCCATCCCATAGGGGTAAGCCACCATACTTTTGAGTTTGTTTCTCCTTTCATATTCTTGGAAACCTCGTACTCTCGTTTCTGCTGTCCGGGGACTCCCCTGCACCAAAAATGTCAAAATATAGTTACGTGATATTGGGGTTTAAAGGGGAAACGTCACCGGGAAAGAGTGACACGCGGGGGTCGTAATAATTTAAAGGGTGTACTTGTTACGTCTGTAAGGTGAAACGTGGCTGCGGTAACGAACAACAGCCAGCGGGATGTAAGGTAACAAGGAAAAAACAAGAGGAGGAAGATTTTGGGGTTTTGCTCACCATTGCAGGGGATATTTTCCCCATTGGGACACCATGGAGCTTTGGGGACACTTTGTTTTTTTCCCCTTTGTTGTTTTTTGACTTTGGTTAAATTTTTTTGCTAAATCATTACACCACCATAAAATTTCAATGATGGGAAATTAATCGAGTGGGATTTTCCAATGGAGGGTTTTCGCTTGACCAAAAAATAAATTAATATTTTTGCAAGGCAACTACACATTTTTTCATGGGAAATAAATTCCTTTTCTTGATATGCATCTTAGCTATTTCCAAAGGGAATTTTTTCTAATAGAATTTGAGATTAGAAGAAAAAAAGCGATATCATGAGGGCGTCACAAAAATTTTAAAAAAATGTAAACAATTTTAAAATTATAAATTTTTATAATTTTACTAAAGTGCTTTAAAATTTCTCCCCAAAAGAATAAAAGACATGAAAAATTTATTGAGGTTTTTATAGCACCATGACCCTATGAGTTTTTAAAACCGCCACTAACTACAATATCAATAAAAAAAATATTTCTTTTAATTCTCATGGTAATTACGTCTATTTTTTAAAAAAATTTTAAAACAAATAAATATAAAAATGGAATGATTTTAATCCTTTGAAAATTTTGATTATATTATCAACCTACAAAAAAAAAATCCTCTAAATACCCGCACACTTTTACCCCACCTTAGAAGCCAAAATTGGGTTTGTTTTTTTGTTGGTTTGTAGTGAAGGTATTTTTAATGAAAAGTAAAGATTAAATGAAAAAATTTACATTTATATAAAATTGTCTACACAACCGTTTTATCAACTTAGGGAAGACAAACAACACAACCTTGGGTCAAGACTTAAAATAGCCCAACACCTAAAACATTTAAAATATAAACAAATACTTAAATATGGGTCGTATATTCCCTTTCCCAAAAACCCAATCAAAAAATCATCTCATATTTCAGTCTCAATAGGTCAACCATTTATTAACCGATCTATTTATAGTTGTCCGTAAAAGCATTCCGTACCACCAGAATGACCCAGTTACAATTTCCCTTCTAACAGCCCAACCTACATTAGAGAAACTAATTAACCATGATATGCTTTACCATTCATGGGGGAAAATCAATAAATTTACATATTATATCACCATAGATCATTGCCCCCATAAGGTAATATAATAACTAGTCCATCTTTACCATTTCCAAATTATCGCTATCTCATAATCCTTTTAAAACATAAGCCCAAAAACAAAAAGTACAACCAAATTAAGGTTTTCGATAGTCTTACATTCAATTTGTTCTTCAATGTTACAAGCATCTAACTACATTAGTAGATCCAGATAATCAAAGACAAAAATCCACAATAGAAATCATACATACCAAAGATTTATTTTAAAATCATAATCAAACTAAAGGTCTATAAGTTATAGGTTTATGACCTAACTTCTTGCTTAGTTAATAACTTTGATTAAAGGATCTCCCCAAAGCCCAACTCATTTGACTTACAAGTAAAATAGGTTATATATTAGAGAAACAATCAAATAATAAAGAGAGATGGATCAACCAATAAGGGGTTTGGGTAGCCAACCAGCCATTAGTAAAGGTTAACCTTCATTTACGAAACATCCTAATCAATTGTTGTAAGAGCTTGATTGACCGCACAATCCCCCTTAGTCGATCACTTTATAGAAAAACATCCCCTAAACATCTCCAGAGCAAAATTTAAGACAATTTAGCCCAAAATCAATTTATTCTCCAAAAAAAAACTATTCAATAGTAAAACTATCCCGATTGTCATGAATCCAAAATATTAAATTAATTCTTGAACCAATTAATCGACAATAATTTTATAGAAGGAATATGCAAGTGTGAGGAATCAAATTCTTTTAATGGACCTTTGCCTTCGTTGAATTTGTCCCTTTTTATTTAGTACAACAAGAGGAAAAATAGTAGCAAGTTTACTGGTAAGTTAAGTTTCTAAGTTGGAAGTTATTGCATTTAGCTTAAGCAAATGTGGTACTATTAGTTCTAGAAGCAACAAGTTATCTTATGACAAGAAAAAAAATTTAAAAGGAATTATTGCAAGTGCTGCAATGACAAAGGGCATTTGATTGATAATTGCTTCTAACTATTCAGGTAGGGGGGGGGGGGGGGGGGGGGGGTTGGGAAATTGCAATGAAAGGGAAGCAATTTTATTCATGCTAACAGCTCTCATTTTTGTTCTTGATTCACCTTTTCATGAGACTCCATGTGAAGATGTTGATGTAGGGAGAAAGTATGATAAATATTTCTTTCCCAATATGTACAAGGAAATGTATGATTTTGATGAAGGACAATATAAACACCCAGTGACGCTGCAATTCAAATACAACTCCTATAGGTATTTGTAGCCTCAATACTTATGATTGAATGCTTTTAGTAAGTCTTTTGGCTCTTTGGATAGTTAACACAAGAGCTTTTGACCATATCGCCCTTTTAAAGAGAGTTACTTCATGATGTAAAACCTTTGAATAGTCCTAACAATTATAAAATTACCTAATGGAAAAACCTTGTTTGCAAACTTAGTTAGCAAAGTTAAACTTACACATCCTTAACCATTTCAAACGTCCTTTTTTTTCTTCACTTTTCATATAGTTTTTTATCAGTACATAAGCCTGTTACAACCATTTTTTTTGTAAGCTATTTTTTATCATATTCCTGAAATTTTTCAAGACCCAAGCACAAAAACAATTGTAGCAATAGCAAAAGAAACCAATGGATTTATGTCTTATTCAAAGTCTATGTAAATCATTAAATCTACTGACTTTGTTTCTTCAATTCTAATACATTTGTTTCTAATACACAAAAGTTTAACCAAAGTCTTGGTCACATTTTTACTTCCCACTATGACTGCTGACCTTGACCCCAATACTCGGCCACTCGAACCCTCCAATCCCCCCCTAAAAACCCTTTTCTCACAACTTGCTGATAAAAAAAAAACTTCACCGAAGAAAGGGGCAAACCCTTGAGCCCCCAAATTTGTTATTTGTTGATCTATATTCCGTTTGTGATGATGTCAACCATTCCCTTACAAAGGCCCGTCCAGTAATCTGACCTACTACTGTCGAGAGGTTCTTTAGTGTAAAGGTTTTACTTACCGGCCGAGAGTTTTCTCTCAACATGTTACCTTTTTCCCTTCACCCTTTTCTCACTTCTTTTTTATTACTCAACACTTGATCTCCTCGTTTGCTGGTTCAAAAAATTTTTTATACGGGCCCAATGTCACTCACTTCTACCTTATCGACATTGAAAACTTTTTATTGTATTTTGCCCTTTTCCCCCTTTTTCTAGTACTGGGAAACTTTTTTGTATAGCTTTTTTGTAATTTCTTTTTTTGTAATGTTGCCATGACTTACAAAAAATAACCCCTTTCCCCCTTTTAAAATGAATAGAACTTGATGATAACATGAATTTTTCCTTTCTTATGAGACAATCCCTCCAAATCCTTTTTTTATCACTTTTTTTTTAGTCTTGCTAAGTGGGTCGGGGTTACGGCAGGAACCTGACATCAACTTGTACTCATATCAATAAAGTGTCAATATATTATGTTCTTAGTGGTCACATCCTCCAAGCAGCTTCACTCAGCTACTCCAATTCACCTAAACCCAATTCCCCTATATTTTCTTTGATATTTCAAAGGACCCTTTATTTAGATTTCTACAATTATCCACTAAAAACTAAGCCCTAAACACCCCAAAAAACCGGGTATCAAGCTTCAGGTTAAAACTAAGACCGTTAAAAATATCACCACTATTTGAAATACGTAAGGTATCCGGAAATGCTTTTTTAAAGCTTTATTTTAAAAGAATTCAAATCCTATATTGGGGAAAGTTAAATGATGCCCCAAGTGATACTTAAAGCTGGTCGAGTTACCTAACAAATCCCACGTACTAAAATAACAAATACAAGATCTTATTGCTTTTATGGCCAACCTTTGTCTTAGTAAACAATCTGGGGACTGGACACATGAGAATTTTTGCAAGTAAGCCGACAAGTGAGAGTTGCTAAAAGGGCAAATGAACAACGCCCCGGGAACCTTTCCATAACTGGCACCATTGTGACATACCAACAAGTCACGAGAAAAGGTTGGAGTTGGAAAAGGGGAAGATGCAAAAAAAAAAGAAGAATGAATGTTGGATTAAGACGTGAATTAGAGCGCCAAAAGGTTTTGAACTTTTTAAGGTACAGATTCGAGTTTAATAGTCGGGTGTACAAAACTACCTGGATTGGGAAGAGAAAGATTGAAAAGATTTTTCCGCTTCTACAATTATGAAATTTATCCATTTTCGAGGGGTTGTTTTAGAATTTCTAGATAGGGGGCAATCGGTGAAAAAACTAAGAATGTTTTTCCCGGGGCCCCACGCAAGCTTAAATGGACAAAATTTAAAAGAGTTTTGAGAAGTGGGTTTGTTCTCAAAAGCTATGACAAACCATTCCGACACCCCAAGACTTTAGGGAAGGTAACGAACGTAACAACTATATCCGAGAGTTCAAAGTCATAAAACATGCAAGTGATAAACCTGAAACACAACTAAACAGGGGTTTATCCAGACTACAAGCTGGGTTGATAACATTATGGAATTGCAAAATTTCACAACCTAGATGAAATCACCGAAAGTCAGGGAGTTAAAGGAAATGGGGAAACCCGTTAGCGGATGTCGAATAACCCAACAATGCTCCCAATAGGACGGTCTACCAAGCTGACATAAATTAAAGCACAAACATTTCGAGCTGGAACACCGAATCAAATTCCAAGCTGGGTAGAAGAAGGGTGAAGTAAGACAAGACAGAGAACTTGAGATCCAATGACCAAAGTCAAGTTTAGGAAAAACCTAAAATCAAAAGTTTTAAAAGCCTTAGCTTTACCCCCGAAGTCGCAGAGTACAAAATCCCACCGTGTAAACCATTCTAGATAGAAAAAGGCCCACAATCTTACCATAGACATACCTACACAAGGGGCGACGACTCCTCCTTGAAATAAACATCCGATTAACAAATTTAAAAACAATTTTGATAAATAGTACAAAATTTTAATAACATGTACAATATTTTATATAAATATATATATGTCCACAAGCTTTCCCGGGAAACTTACATCAAAACAATTACAATTACAGAATAATACCAGTCTTTCATTCTTTAAATTTCATGGTCACTCAGTTTAAAAACCCATAAATAATAACTTTATCCTCACACCCCTGCTTCCACAACAACCTCTGGGGAATTTTAGAGCGGCTAGTGCTTTGAGTGTTTTAAAATCAAACCTCAAAAGGATCTATAAG
>JAMXBC010000358.1:0-25305 GCA_024138005.1 Lumnitzera racemosa
TGGGGAATTCCCCCTGTAAGTTCCTACACCTCTTTGCCCATGCAGGTGATTTCATATTCTTAATACTTCAATCTTTCTAAAATTTAGCCTCAACCCACATTGTATAACCTTTTAACCCGAAATTCCCTAATGTTGTCCCAAAGATACACTTCTATAGTTGAGTTTCATGCTATATCTCATCAATATGACTACTCTCTCTAGATCAGCGAGATGCTGATCTTCCTCCATGCTCTTCACAACCCATGTCGTCTACATATACTTCAACATTCCTATGGATCTGAATTTGAACATCTTTGTTACTAATCTCTAATATGTGGCACCAACATTTTTCTGCCAAAAAAAGATATCACCGTATAACAATACATTCCAAAATTGGTAACAAAAGATGTGTGGACTTCATCTACCTTATCCATCTTGATTTGATTGTAACTAAAGAAAGCATACATAAAAGAAACTAATGCATGTCTTAGGGTTGGGGTCTACCATCTAATCAATTTTTGGCAGTGGGAAACAATCCTTGGATACCCTTTACGAGATCCATAAAGGGGTATGCACATTCACCACTACCGTTAACTTCTTGACTAACACATAATTGCTACCAATCGGATAAGGCTCTTCCTAAATGAATTCGCCTTTAATAATTTCTAGACCACTTCTTCTACTGCCGCGCTTGCCCTCTCGGGTGAAAAATGTCTATGTCTCTTTTTCTATTGGACAAACCTTCACATTTGGGTCAATTTGGAGCTTATGTACCATAACATCTTTTGGGATACTTGACATGCCCTAAAGGGTGACCATGCAAACATTCAACATTGGCTTACACGAAGTCAATCAAACTTCGCTAAACATCTAATAACATGGTTTTTCTTATCCTTTTTTGTCTTATAGGGATCATTTCCAAAAGGGAATTTCCTCTATATCATTCTCAGTATTCTCTATCCCAAACTAACTTCCCTTCTAGATATGTTTCAACTTAAAATACTTTCTCTCATTCAAGGCCCTTATATAAAGGACCTTACCAATTGGCCGATCTCCTCTATACACACCAACCCCTGTAGGAGTAGAAAAACTTAGCCTTTAGATGTACTGTTAAAGGGACAATTCCAAATAAATGTTGGCATGGGCCGTCCCATTGTCAGTTGTAAGGAGACCAAACATTTGACAATGAGAAAATCCACTTTACCCTTTGCAACATACTCGTCATCACCGATCTGTATCGACAAAGAGATAACTTCGACTATTTGGGACGAGTTGATTATTGAAGGCATAGAGGTCATATTTATAAGACCACAACTGTGCTTTGATCTTGGGTCTCATTTGACCAAAGGCATGCTAAAAAATGATATCATTTTGAACTTCTAGTGTCAACAAGAATCTTCTTGACTTCAAAGTTGGTAACTCTCGCATTGATGATAAGTGTATCATCATGCAACCCTAGATACCCTTAAAATCCTCTTCTCGAAAGATATTGTATTATTTAATCCTGACCTTCTTTCCGTAAATTTTTAAATGTAATTCTTAGCGTTAATCAAGTCAAAAAACTCGATTGGCCTATACTAGGTCAACCGACAATGGAATCAATTACTCTGTTTAGGTGCTTTGTTAAAATTAACATCCTTGCATCTCTCACGGGCCCTTGCTGGCCAAGTGTCATCCTTTGTTCCTCTCTTCTCCTTTAAGACGGTCTTTCAATTTTTTCGACATCATGTGCTAGAAATTTTTGTAGGTGCCCACATTGTATTCATCTTCAATTGTATTCTTGAGTTGAATGTATTCATCCGTATTGTAACTCTTGTTTTTGGTGGGAAATCACAATACTAGTTCAAATTTCTTCTTGGGGGTTCTCTCACATTCTTTCCCGGCCACTGGGGGACACCTCTCTTCCCATGTACCTCCATCAAAATAATCCAAGATTGGATGATTGACAAGCATGTAGGGTGACAATGTCAAGATCCTCGGTCTCTTCCTCTCAGCATCTAAACTATTGTCATTGTCCATGCCAAGTCTATCCTTCACATTGTCATTTTTCATTCTTTCCATCTCCTCTACCTAATCAGCCTCTCATCACGCCTTTTTGTTGTCTTCCTATCGAATGTATGAGGTGGCTTTAGCCTTAAACTCAGCAAAAGTTTTTAGCTTGTTCTTTATGAGAGACTTGAAAAAGTCCCATGAGGCTTGACTTCATCAATTACGGCGTTAAAGGGCCCCACTCAATTCAATTCTAGAATTTGGACTATCTCAACCACAAATCTAGCCAAATAGTCCCTAATTGACTCATTACACTTTTTTTTGATAGTGTTAAGGATCGAAGAGTTCTTAATAGGAAGTTTGATACCAAGGAAGTGTTAAAGGAACACTTCTCTATTTTACGAAACATGAAATGGTATTTGGTTTTAGGTGTTTGAACAATGTACTAGCTACATTCCTCAAGGTTGAGGAAAGGCTTGACAGCCATCGTATCGCTTAAAAATATGCAACTTGGACAATATATGATAGAAACTCCCAAGTGGTCTCAGGTCCTTCTCCCATCATATGTTTCAAACAAAGGGCAATTTAAAATGTGCCAAGGTATTACTTCTTCCAAATCTTTGGGACAAAAGGACTTTTCTTAATTGGAATTGTTTGGTCGCTACAACGAGGGTGCTAACATGCGAGGGTCCCGCATGATGTACCAATTGCGGTTGCTTACCATTATCAATCTTCTTAAAATCGGAGTTGATGGTCTCACTGGAACCTCAACTTATTTTTTTGGAAATTCAAGTGAATAAATGGAATAGTGGTACTGTTGGCATCATGCCCGCCATGCTCTTTGTCCTGATTCGAGTGAATATTTTATGAGAAGGTCAAGGATATGTTCATGTTTTTTTTTAACTCAAAATTTTCTTTAGCTAAATTGAGAAAAAGTTGCTCACTTTAAGCCAATCGTTGTTCTTTCACATGCCGACTCCCCCTCTTTAGGGAAATTAAGAGGAAGTAGCAGCACCTGCACTTTTTAGTCATCCTAGTTCCTAGACATATATGGTCTTGTTTTAGAGAAAAATAACGGCACAATTGTTGTTAGTGAATTTTAGGATGAAGAAAGATCTTGCAAAAGAAAATGAAAATACTTGGTACCTACACTTCTAGTCATCCTATTCATAATAAAGTAAAATGAATAAGAAGTGCTAGAGAGCTCTTATAAGGGTTTTTTTTCGATATTTATAGATGGTTATAATGTCTAAGGTAGTTATCAAGATAACTATTAAGACACTGGAAGCTTGTTAACTTGACACTCCCTAATATATAAAGGGGTAGCAGGTAGTTATGCAATATAACCATGCTCATGATAACTATTCGCGCCATAGACGCATTCAAGCCAGAAACACTTTTTAACTCGACATAAATGCCACATGTCATCTATTCATGTAAAAAGCCAAGAGAGTTGATTATTTGACATCTCGGCTGATGATAAAATCTAATTTAAACATATTTCATAGGGTGATTTTTATAGTATTTTCCTCACATTTTTGGCTTTCTTTAAAGAAATTGATACTTAATTGAGTAAAATTTTAATTTCTAAGTTTGAACGCGTTCAAGGATCGAAAACGAAGAAAAGAAATCAAAATTTCACTCAAATCGGAGTTCAAATGAAGAAGTTATAAAGTTTTTTAAGTTGTGTAGAAAATTTTGGCCCTTTGTGCAGAAAGTTATACGACCTGGGGGCACGGCTGGTCCCAGGTCGGTCTGGTGACGAAAACAGAATCTTTGTAATACACATATAAAAGGATATCTTAGGGTTTCAAAAAATGGAGAGACGTTACAGAAACGAAGAGACACAAGAAAAGAGAAAGAGACTTAAGGAACAACATCAAGAAAGAGGCGGAACAACATCAAGAAAGAGGTGGAACAACATCAAGAAAAAGACTTGCGGAACAACATCAAGAAAAAGGCGGAACAACATCAATTTCAAGATTAGAGAGATTGTTCATCAAACAAAAAGGGGTTTCCATGTTTTATTTTTTATTATTTAAATGAATTTACCCCCCCCCAACACGGGGGGTTAATTCTGAGTCTTTGCAGTTTTAGGCCGCACTGTTTTGTTTGGTATACTAATTTCATACATTCATAGTTGTGATCTAATAAAATTTTTGTTACGGTATTGATGAGGGGAAATTTTCTCATAAGCATAAAATTTAACCTTAAATTTTTTCCCCTTTCAGGTTATCGATAGTTGGGCGCGATAAAAAATTGAGTACATATGCTACCATTGAATCACTATGATGAAAAGTTATATAGTTTCTTAGAATCTCTGGAAAATGACTAAAATTTTTAATTAAGTTTTGTATCTTTAGTAAGTTTAGAATTTTCTGGGAAAAAGTCTACTTTAATTTACTATTTTGGTGGGGCTACGATTCTTTGTGGGTTTGAGGAATTGTGGGGAAAAAAGGATATCCCCAAAAATTTTTTTAATTTTAAAATGGTTAATGAATAAAAAGAGACCCCAGGAATAAATATTTAGATCTTTCAATCTCTGACATGAAAATTATTTAGAGTCTTTTAATCTTTACGGTAAGGCATTTTTTATCAGGTGTAAACACGGGTATGGAAATTCTAGCAATACTCCTAGGCCCCCCTTAAGGTCTTTATAAAAACTATTGACTTGGCATGCTTATGTTTTCCTTATAAAAAAGGGTTTAAGAGGAGTGGTAATGTCATAAATCAACAAAACTTACCTTTTAAAGGGTTGGGTTTTTTCTCTTGAGGATCGATAATTATCAATTTAAACCCTTTGGGGAATGTTTATTAATTTTTTGGAAAGCATTTTCAATTATACAAAAACATGATGGTGCCCAAGGAGAAATACATACATCCCTTACCACAAAATTTAGCACTTTTTATTAAAGGTGATGCCTTCGACCCAAAAGTTGGGGGGTACTTATTTGGGGTGGGCATCGAATTTCAAGTTCAACTTGGGCGAAATATAAAAATTTAGAACATGGGAGATTCAAAGTAAGAAGCCCAAAGACACCCCAAGGGTTTCAAAGGCTTTTGACTAATGAGGAGGCAAAAAGGAAAACCGAACCCCCAAAAATGTGTCTTTGGGGTGGATTTAGGGGAAAAACCTTAGCTATTTTTTAAAACTAAAGGAAAAATTAACCTCAAAAAACTTTAAAGGGCCTATCAAAAGAATCCCAACTAGTGGAAAGGGGGTTCAAAAGGTTTATAGGGTGAATAGCCCCCACTTAGCCCGTTTAGTCTTTAAAACCCTAATAGTGCCCAAGTTTTTCAAAATTTTTTTTAAAAACCTTACAAGTTTAATGGCTCCACACATGAGAAACATTCAAGAAGCTAAAAGGGAAATTCCTTGCTCCTTACGAAAGCCTCGAGCAATACGTAGGAAGACTTGAACTTATACTTGGTGAGAGTGACCTAGCTCATTCCTTTGTCTTAAAAGAACTAAAGGGGGGGGGGGGGAAAACCGGGTTTTCTATGTGAGTCATAATTTTGGGGGTAGAACTTAAATATTCCAAAATAAAAAATTTTCTTTTGGGGGTAGAAACTTGGGAAGGTAGTTGACCGTACTTTGAAATGCCCCAGGATTGTCTTAAAAACCAACCCTATAGTCTAACTCTAAAGCCAAAATTTTTGGGGGGGATATTTAAAATATGCAGTTGAATCAATCAAAAGGAATCATTATAAACACTAAGAAGCTTTGAAAACCCCAGTTTTAATTGACTTTTTGGTCAAATACACTAAAAGAGCCCTTTGGGAAAAAGAAAGTTACAAGCCTGTTTGAACTCTATGTTAGGGTTCATCTACTTTGAAACGCATGGGGTTAGGAGTCTAAGAGGCCCTTACGGCATGCAATCTACTACCCCTCAAATTTGGTTTTTGTGCCAGTATAATGGCTAAATATAAACCTTTATTATTGGGTCAAATAGCAAAGGAAGTTGAGCCCAAAAATTGCACATCTTCTTAACTTTATTTCTATGTGCAACAGGTTTAAAAGGGAAATATGAGGCAAAGGGGAAGGGATGACAAGTACCCAAATTGGTTAAAACCCCAGTTACGGAGTTCACCTTGTGGACTATAAAGAAATTCCTTTCTCAAGAATCTAAAGAGATAGTTTTTTTTAAGTATGTACTATGGGGATCCCATGCTCAACAAACAAGAAGATTTTGTGGAATACTTATTAGGAAACTGGGTTACCCCTCTAACAAACTTTTGTGGACTTTAAACAACTAAACCCTGTTGGTGGACCCCATCATCTAGTCCTAAGGTGGGATCGTACCAATAATTTAAAGGGTGCTTAAAAATTTTGGTAAGGATGAAACCCTTATGGTGAGGTGTAACTTTTCCCTTTCTTTGATGCCCCCGGCCAAAGATTATTGAAAAATCTTAAAAAGTTGCATTAGGGAAAATGTAACAAACATATCAAACTTAGGCTCTTTATGTTTGAGCCCAAGATAGTATATATTGGCCAACATGAACAAATATAAAGCAAATGGTGCAAATATTTGTAGGGTAGAACATGTATTTGTTTTCCCATTTACCAAACCAACTTATAACCCTTCACTAGCCCATGGCCCCTTTTTAGATAGGGGCCCTTTACTCCTAGTCTCTTCCTTTAAGGCCCTGAGAGGCAAGTAGTTGTATAGTCACTATAATTCTTACCAAACTAGAGGTAGATGTTGTAGCAAAAATAATTGAGAAGAACATGGAGACCCTCTTACAACTCCCTTTTTGACTAGATTTTGGAATACCCTACTCGATCACAGGAAAAAATGTCTCATTCAAAAGTTAAAGTTTATCTTAACTAAAGTTACAACAACCTTTATTTTACCTTAGTGGCTCATTCGAAACCACTAAGTTGGGCAACAACAAGACTTTCCAAGAGCCTTTAAAAAGAGATCGATTAAGCAAAGGGATACGGGGGATGAAACCCCCAATTTTTTTTGGGGTATTGAACTACCCATTAAAAAGCAAATTGGGGAAACCTTTTCGCTTAGCTTTTTACCATGGACATCTTACCTTTAAAATTAAACTCCTTAATATTTAAACCAAGGTTTTAACACAATAGTTAACCAAATCACCTCCTTATTTACTTTCACCTTGAGGGCTTCGAGACAAAACCAACTAAATTTGTTTTAGTTGCTTACCTTCAAGGAAATTTTTGTATTTAACCATAGAGCCTTGACTTTGTTTTAGGCATTTTTTTCCCTCTAAAGGTGACCAAGAGGTTGGTCTATGTTTAGCTTATGGCGAGACGTGAGATCTTTAACAAGTGGAAATTAAAGTGGAGGTTGGGAAGGGAAATTCATATGGGCAAATTTTTGAGAAAAGTTCCCCCACCACCAATGGCAAGGAAGAGATCCTTGATTTTGTTTTGGCACCCAAGGCCCCAACCCTTTTTTTATTTTGATAACTTTTCTACGAAAGGTCATTGTTCGAGGGAGATAATTTAGGGGTTATCCATATCAAGGGGGGGAGCTGAAAATTTGCCGTTCATGCCCATATTGTGATAGGGGGGTTGGGTTAGTCCCTTTCCATGAAAATTATTTTTGCTTTTTTTATGTTTTTTTTCCACTGTTTCTTTATGTTTTATAGGTCACGGCCCCCTTTGAGGACTTTAAACAACCCCTTGGTATGGGTTTTAGAGGTAGATGCAAAGTTGGTTTCCTTAAAGAGGGAAAAAGGGTCGGGCAAAGGGGGAGGGAACTCGTTGCTGCCCAAGTAGGGCTCCCCCTTCAAAGGTGTAAGAATAGTGCGCATTAGGGGAGGAGAGAATGATAACACCCTCCAAGGATTTGTCATGGTAGAGGTGATTCCTTGGCGCGATTGCTACCTAAACTCTTTAAAGGGAAATAGGGGAAAATGGCTTTTTAACTGGTGAAGATCAAGGCAGGGGTTATCAAAAACTCTACTAAGGGTTCGAGGGGGGCCCAAACTTCGAAACCTTTATGAGCTTACCAAGTGGGGTTGGGGGATTGTTTTAGAGGCGGTTGGAGTAGGGGCAAAGTACAATAGTGGGAGGACACCCAGGATACCTCACAAAAACCACAAGGTCCGAAATCGGATTATAAAAAACAGCCATGGGAAAGCCCACAATTTAGGGTGATCATGGGTTGGCTTTTTCCATAAAGAAAAGAAAGTGTACTACATTTTCCCTAAGTAATCTTCATGGGTATGACTCGCATTTTATAGGAATTTTTCTAAGTTCAGAATCGCCATATAGCTAACATTTTTCTTATTTGGGGTGCTACATCAAGATTTGAACCATGCCTTTGCCCCCAATTTTACTTTCTCTTCTTTGTTTCTTTTATTTTTTTTATTGAGAATGCTCTATTTCACCCTTACTTATTTTCAGGTTTAAGGGAGATTGCCCAGTTTAAGGAAGAGGTCACAAGTCAAGGAGGCTAAGGTAGAGAAGATGAGGAAAAACGACTTTGTCTTGACCTATAGTGAGCTGGACTACCCAAAAAAAGAAGCTACTGATGGGTACTTTGGGGGAAGGGAAAAAAAAGGCCCTAAAAGGCTTCCCTGGATGCTATGATCATGAGTTGGCCAAGGGAGAGCCTCATTGGAGGAAAAAAAGGAGTTTTAGGGGGACTGGCTAGGTTTTTAGAAAAGGGGAAGCTGGCTAAAGGGGTAAACGGGACCCTTTCTTTGAAGGCCATCCAAAGGACTTCATGAAATCCTATGGGGTACATTTAAGAGGGTAACTACCGAAGTTTGGTTTGACTTTTGGGGGTGCCCGAAATGATGTCCATCGCTTATTAGGAGATCAAATTTTAGCAGCCTTGATTGGGTTTATGAAGATTCTTGAAATATGGTGACACCAAGGAGTCTATTGTAAAGGTAAACAAAATACTTCCCGGAACAAATAGAAATCTTCATGGGTATTCTATTTCTTTTTCCCTCCCCATTTTGTGTATTTTTTTTTCTTTCTTTCTTGTTTACTCGGGGGGGGGGAAGGATCTACCCCTAAGCCCGTAATATTTATGAATTGTGAAAGTATTTTTCTTCAAAACTTACCTTGTTTGCTTATGCTTTCTTTTTCCTTGTTTACATTGTTGCTTAATTAGCTCAGGTTGCCTTGATGCGCTTACCTTTTTCCCTTTCTTAATGCTCATGTTATTGACATAGACCTCACATTCCATTTGAGATGGGGGTTGAAAATGGGCATCACCGACCTTTAGATGTTTGTCCCCCCAAAATTTTTAGGTCCCAAAGGGCATAACCCTTTTAACAATAATTCTAAAAACAAAGACAAATTAGGGGTATACCTCATTTTAGGGGCCTAGGTCTTATTTTAACTTGACAGGGGATCCATAAAACTAAGTACGTCATGTCTGGGCGAAGCAATGATAGTCAAAACTTAAGGGGGGGGGAGCATCCTTTGGATAAGCCTTATTTAGGTCCGGGGTCTTCTATTAGCCCTAAGGGAGTCGTAGCCTTTGTACCAAATCCTTCAACCATGTTCTTAAGTTCAGTACTTATGGGATTATGCTTACACATTTAGTATCACATTTTCTTGCCCCAAATTTTATGGTTCTAGGGCTCTCAAACTTAAGGAGGTTTTTGAGAGTTTTTTAGACTCCATACGAAATTACGAGTTGGGATTCAATATATATACTCCCCTAATCTTGAACTTTTTCTTTTTCTTCTTTTGGTGTCTCTACTAGATGAAAATGGTTTGACGTCTTAAGACTGAGGAGTCCTTAAAGAATACTTTTGATTAGTCAGTTTCAAGCCCTTCCTTTTTAGTGTTCTTAGGCACGTACTTCTCCGTTATGTACATGGATTTGTTTAATCTTAAGTGTTTAGGGTAGTGGCCTCGAAAAAAAACTTACCATTAGGGGCAACTCCTTGATAATACCCGGAGGTACCTTGTATTAACTTGGAACTTAAGCTTTCCTTGGTTAAAACACTCTCATGGGGTCAAAGTGTCTTGTTGGGCCATTTCTTTCATTATAAAGCGTAAAAGGGTCTCTGGTAGGGCCTATATAAGGAGTGTTGTAAAAAATTTTTTGCAACTCATTAAAGTAGTTTATTAAACCCGTTTTGTAAGATGTTAAAAAAATAAAGGAGTTAGTCATCGCAATAGGCTAGGGAAAACTTAACTATGGGATCTGAAAAATTATGGGAGTCAACTGGGGCAAAAGTGCATAATTTTTTTCGGGGGTCATATAACATATTTACCAAATATATTTTGGGTAGTTCTGCATCATTTTTTTTTTTAACTTGTTGTTTTATAGTGATTAGGAGTTAACCATTAATATTTATTTGTAGGAATTTTAAAACTTTTGATGAATCTTTTAGACTTTTTTTGAATTTTGGAGCTTATTGAAGAAGTTCTTGATCGAGCAATTAAGTGAAAGAATTCGGGCAAGAATGAAATCTAAGAAACCCTTTTTACCCCCCAAAATGTTCTTAATTGTGGGGACCTCCCCTCAAGAATTTCCATTTTAAAATTTAAGAATTGCATGTAAGTATAAGCATGCCTGAAGACCAAGTTGTAAACCCTAAAATGTGGGAATTCCCTATTACAAATTTTTTTTGGGAAATTTCTTTTTAACTTTAAATTCAATCTTTTTAAATAGATATTAGGCTAGTTAGAAAGAAGGGAAAGCCTAAAGGAGAGCATTGTTTTGGTATAAAATAAGGGGTTCTTCATTTCTTTTGATTTTTTTTTATGTCGTAAACTTTTATTTTCTTAGTTGATCTTTTATTTAAAAATAGTTCAAGTAATAGTTACTAATTTCTACTTTCAATCTAGACAATGTATTTTTAATCTAATTACTTACATTGTTTGCTTTTAAATTTAAATTCTGGCTATTGAATTAAGCATAATCTACTTAAGTTTGAATCCTGTATATGATGAAAATTTAATTAAAGGAATTGTAGAAGAAAATGTTTACCTTTTGGTTCTCAAATTAGGGTACAAAAAAAGGGAAAAAGATTTTAAGTGACCTTTAGATACATTTTGCAGAGCTTTTAGGTAAGTAACTCGTGTTTAAAAATTCTAAAAACGCAAGTCTATTAAATTTATTTTCAAAATCTCACAACAAAATCACAATTGAGATTTAAGTCCATGGACTTAGGTAGTAAAAAATAGATTTAAGGCCCAGTTCTCTTTAAATTTCTTAATTTTTTTTATCTCCTTTTTTTATTTTTTTTGCTCTTTATTCCTTTTTTGTTATCTTTGCACATATAAAAATTTTTGAAAAATTTAATAAAAAGGGGATTTAAAATAAATCATAGTAATAAAGGTTTTCTCATATTTATGGTTCCTTAAGGATCAACACTTAGACTTAAATCATTTATTATACTATAATTACACGTGTCTGGTATCATCGGGGCACCTGAACCATTTAGCTATTTAGGGGTAACTTCATCCCTATGAAATGTCTCCCCCGGATATAGGAACGAAAGGGTTTTGATCTTGCTCACCATAAAATCAGCCCCAATATTTCCCCTTTTAATTGTACATGCAGAAAAATAGAACGTTTTAATCCAACTCTTAGACATCAATCCTTGAGAAACTTTTTTGAGCACCGGGAAGATCTTTGGGCCCTTTATGATGCCTAATTGCTTTACCTAGTGTCTACAACTTTCATGGGTCGAGTTTAGTCAATCACAAAGATCCCTTGGGGGAGAATGATTTGATCAAAGAGTTGCACAGGGAACTGGGGGTCGATGGAGAGTTGTATAGGCACATGCTTCGCTTACTTACCTTGTGGATGAGTTTTATAGGCTTTTCTTATGGTGTTTCCTTTTGCCTTTATCAAGGGGGAAAATTTTCTTTTTAAATACGTATTTTTTCTTGTGCCTGAATTTTCTTCTTCTTTAAAGGAAAAATCGCCTTTAATTGCAAAAAGGTGAGCAATTTGGGGTAGGGGGAGCATGATATGGTAGTTGGTGGGATGACCACTTCGTTAGCTTATTGAAGGGTTTTATGATGTGTATTTTGCTTCTATCCATTTGTTGGGGGATGTGCCTAAAGTGGTCTTCTAAAGGTGATGTCAATATCATGATTAGTATTTTTTGGGTTACTCGAGTGGGTTTGTCAGCGCTTGGTAGAGGACATCGTTTTTAAGAAGGGGGCAACATGGTTTTGCTTTTATAGCCATTAATGGATTGTTGGGCCCTCTTGGGAGGCCCAATATGTTAGGGGGATAGGGGGGTTCTCATACAATATATCAAAGGGGGATTAAAGAGAGGAGAGAGTGCAAAGGTAGAAATACTGTTTTTATTTATGCTACTACCCAGATTAGTGCATGCCGAGGCTAAGGGTTTCCCTTAATGAGGGTTGGGTTGGATAGAGCACTTTGGAGTGGGGTTTTTAAAAGTAAGGTGGTTAAAGGGGAAGAGGTGCTAAGAAATTTCTGATAGGTTGGTTTGGGTTGCGAAGGATAGAAATGCAAGGGGCTTAGGGGAAACCTTTATAATTGCCATTTGGGTCTAAGCTTTAATGGGGGATTGAGAAAACCATTAGAGGGGGTTTGGGCTCTTCATCTTAGAAAGGGCTTTAAAGACCCAGCAAACAAAATATTAGAAAGCCTGGGGCTTTGGGCCCAAATGACCCACAACAAATCCCAAATTTTTTTAATATCATACCAAAGAGCCTTGATGAAGACCAATGATAATACAAGCAATGTAGTGTTAAATATTTTGAGAAAAGATGGAGTATTTTAAAACAAAAAAGGGGGAAATGGTTAGGCGGCTAGACTAAAATAAAAAATTTCTTTATTTTCCAAATTTCCCAAAATTTTTTATTTTTTTTTTAAATGTAATTTAAAATATTATTTATTTTTAAAAAAATTAAATTTTCAACCAATTGTAATTTGCCCTATATAGATATGATGAAATAGTTTAATAGACTTAAAGATGTCCCACTTAAAAAAAAGTTTCAAAACGGGAAAATCTGTAAAAAAAAAAAAAAAAAAAAACTAAACAATGAAATTCAAAAAAGCAAAAAAAGCAGATATAAGGAAAAAAAATTTTTTCCAAAAATTAAAAAAACGAAACCCTATTTGAGATAAAATTATAACTTCTAGCAAGATCAAATGCATTTTCAAAATTTTCTATTAGAAAAATGTACAAAATTTTTATGAAAAAGCTTTTTTTGATATTTTTAAAAACGAAAAAATTTTTAGATTTTGCTTTTTCAAACGACGTTTTTTCCCCAAAGTTCCAAAATTTCCCCACCCCAAGGCCTTTTCGTGACTCACTTTAAAATTCTCAACTTGTTATTTTCTTTTAAAAAAATAAAAATAAAATAAATCCCTTTACCCTTAATGGGTATTTAGAGAGATTATAATTTTTAGTGGAAGCAGATTTTTTGGTTCTTTTTTGTTTTTTTGTTCTTTTAATTTTTCGGATTTTTTGGGTTTTCAAACCGCCCCCAGTGCTGGGGGAGGAAAAAAAAGAAGCAAAAATTTTAAAATATATATATATTATTTTTTAGTAATGAATAATTTAATAAAAATTGTTGCTAAAAAAAAAATAACACACCCTTTTTTAATGCATTTTAAAATTGTGCCACCTAGGAGATATTGACAGTTCATTATTTTTACAAGAGCACTAAAAATGGTATATTACATATTTAGCGCATGAATAATAGTCCAAATTTCTCCCTTCTTACGTCGCGGGTGAGTTAAATCGGGGTTTTTCCTTTTTGGGGGTATTTTAATTTTTTTCCGCGTCTTGGCCAAAAAAAAAAATTGTCCAAGGTCTTCTGTTTGGGAAATTTTACACCCTTTTTATTCCATATTTTCCCAAAAATTATAATTTATTTTTTCTCCCCAACACTTTAACCTCCACTTTGCAAATAAATTTTTTTAGACCTTAAAAAAACCCAAATATTTTTGGGTAAAAATTCTATTTTTTTCTTTCAGGTTTTAATTTTTTTTTATTTCAAATCTCTATTTTTTTCTCTTGGGTAAAGTAATCACACTGAACTTAAAAGGCCCTTTTTTTTTAATTAAATGATTCAAGAGTTTTTAATTGAATATTATGGAAGTTAAAAGGGTTATTTCAATTTTCATGAAATATTAAAATTACCCCACCATATCCTTCATGAAATTTTATTCCCTATTTTAATTGAATCATGAGAGTGGCAAAAATTATTTTTAAAGAAGATTCAAAGAAATCCCCTCAATAATTTTTCAATCGGATTGTTGATTAGGGTTTCAATGTTATATTTTGGAGTTTTGGCTTTGCTATTGAAAGTAAATAGGGTATGGACAAATTTTTTAGTTTATAAATAAAGGATCCCCAAAAAATTAATTTAAACCGTTTTTTGTTTAATTTAATTTATAATTCATTGGATGCTACAATTTAAAAAAACAAAAAAAAAGTGTTTGAACACCATTTCATAAAGAATTTTTAATTTTTATGAAAGTTGAAAAAGCTCTCTCTTTGTGTTTTTTTAAATAAAATAAAAACGAATCAAAGAACAAAAAAAGAGTATTTATAGAAAACCTTTGTATCCTTTTGGCAAATGTGAATTTAATTAAAAAAAAAAACTAAAAAGTAAATAAAAAAAAAAAATAATATTTTAATAAAAAAACATAAATATCAAAAAAAATTTTCTTTTAAGTAATATAGATAGTCTTTAAACCCATCATCACCCCCTGGATTGGGGAACATTCTTTCAAAAACTAAATACTTGATCATCAAGAACTAGATTCAAAAGATAACAAAGATTCACAAAATCTATTCTCATAAAGAAAAATCCCAAAGCATGCTATAATTGATTGTGGAAGTCTTTAATTACAACCCCAAATAGTCCTTTAATCTCATTTTTATTTTCTGCTCTTGCCAAAAAACTCAAGCCTCTAAAACTCTTCTTTAGTTCCCCCCTGTATCCTTATTGCATCCCTAATTGAATAGACTCAAGGCATTGTTAGGGTTAAATTTTTGTTTTCCTTTTTTTTCCCAATCTAATTTATATAAGCACCCCTTTAGTATATGTTTCTCGACTAATTTTAAAAAAAAAAAAAATTTAAAAAAAAGAAGTTGCTACCTAATCGAGTCAAGAAAAAATATGAAATTATAGCCTATAGGTAAATAGACTTTAATTTTAGTTTCTATCTTTGGGTTTTTTCTAAAATTTCAAAAAAAAAAAATAAGAAAATGGGGTGGAGGAACCCAATAAAACCTAAACAAGGACTATAGAAAAATCCAGAAATAAATGAATGGGGTTCCTAAATTTTTTTGAGCTTTTTTTTTTCCAAAAAAACAAGGGCTTTATATATTGAAAGGGGGGGAAATTAATTTTTTTTTTTTATTTTTTTTTGGGTTTCCTAAAGTGCCTACATACCCACTAGTCAAATCAAATCCACAAGTTTTTTAAAATATTTTTAAAAAACTTTTCTGAATTACACAAATTTTTTTTTTTAGAAGTATTTTATTTTTTTATGACAGTTAATTAATTTGTAAAAAAATTTTTTGTCAATTTTGAAAAACATAGGAACTCTAATTTTAAAAACAACCTTGTTGAAGTTAGTTTTGTTCATTTGCCCGTCTTTTTGTCAGCTGATTGGGAAAGTGCACCCATCAATTTTAAAATAGGGATTGAGTCCGAGCGATCCCCCAGAACTTCGAGCACTAATATTAACCTTTCTTATTTTTTAACCGAAAAAATTTTGAAAGTTTGAATTAATTTAAAAAATCTAAAATTCAAATCTTTAATTAAAAGACTAAAAATTTAACAATTTAAAAAACGATAAAATCAAGAACGACTTAAGAAAATAATAAGTATTTAGAAATTTTTCCCCCAGAGTTAATCATGTGACACTTAAAATATATTCAATTCAGTTTTTATTTTCTTTACCGAAGGGGTTACATAAAATTAATACCTTTTTAGCATATTAACCCCAAATTTCCCAAATTTTTTACCGAATCTTTATTAGTAATATAATTTAGCATTTTCATTAATTATAATGAATTCCCTACAATTAATTAACTTTCCGGGAAAAAACATGTATCTTATCTCTAATAACATTAATCCTTTTTAAAATTTGTAAAGATCTAATTATACATGCAATTTTTTAATTAAATGCATAATTCATTTTGATATTCTAGAAATATCATGTATTTATTAACGACATAAAATTTAAACAAGTAAAGATAGAAATTTTATTGAAAATTTCTAAATCAATCCCAAAAAACATAAACCCCGGTTCCATAAACCTAAATACTCAAATTCTAAGCTATCAAAAGAAACTAAAAAAGAGTTTCTCAATAAAAAAAAATAAAACATGGGAAACCCCTTTTGATTGATGAACAATCTCTCTAACTTGAAAATTTTTTGGGTTTTTCGCCTCTTTCTTATGTTTTTCGCAAGTCTTTTTCTTGATGTTGTTACTCTTTCTTGATGTTGTTCCCTCTTTCTTGAGTTGTTCCTTTAAATCTCTTTCCTTTTGTGTCTCTTTGTTTTTGTTAACGTTTTCCCCTTTTTTTGAAACCCCCCAAGATATCCTTTTTATGTTATTACAAAGATTCTGTTTTCGTCACCAGACACATGGGACACAGGTGTCCCCGGGCGATAAAATTTTGCATAAAGGGAAAAATTTTTACACAATTCAAATTTTTTAATTCTTATTTGAACTCCCATTTGGGAAATTTGATTTTTTTTTCGCGCCAAAAGCGTTCAAACATAGAAATTAAAATTTTACCAATTAAGTATCAATTTCTTTTAAAGAAAGCCAAAATTGGGGGAAAAACTATAAAAAACCCTATGAAAAATTTTAAAATTAATTTTTCTCACCGAGATGTCAAAAAATCAACTCTCTTGGCATTAATGAATAGGCATGTGGCATTTATTCGAGTAAAAAAGTGTTTTTGGGTTGAATGCGTTATGGGGCGAATAGTTTTATGGCATGGTTTATTGCATAACTACCTGCTATCCCTTTATTAGGAAGATGTCGTTAAAAGCTTCCCTGTCTTAAATTTTTCTTGAAATCTTAGACATTATAACCATCTATAAATATCGAAAAAAACCCTTATAAAGGTCTTAGCATTCTTATTCATTTAAATTTTATGAATAGAGACTAAAGTGTAGGCCAAGTAAATTTTATTTTTCTTTTTTCAAGATCTTTCTTTCCTAAAAACCTAACAACAATTTTGTGCCGTCTATTTTTCTCTAAACGACCCCAAAGCTAGAACTAGGGGCAGAATGCAGGTGCTGCTACTTCCCCTTAAATACCCTAAAGGGGATCGGATGCTGAAAAACGATTTGGGTTTTTGTGAGCAACTTTATCTCAATTTAGCTAAAGAAAATTTTGAGTTAAATAAAAAACATGAACATATCCTTGACCCTTTTTCATAAAATATCATACGGCAAAAAGCATGGGGATCATGATGCCCAAAATAGACTAATCCCTTTATTCCTTGAATTTCAAAAAAGTAAGTTGAGGTTCAGTGAACATAATCCCCATTTTAAGAAGATTGATAATGGTAACAAAACCCAATTGGTACATCAGCGGGGCCCTCGCATGTTAACCCCGTTTAGCGACCCAAAAATTCCAAAAAAAGAAAAGTCCTTTTTCCCAAAGAGGAAGAAGGTAAAAACTTGGGGACATTTAAATGCCCTTTTTTGAAAAAATATGGGACAAGGACCCTGAAGACCACTTTGGGGCTATCATTATTGCCAAGTTTCATAGTTTTTAAGCATACATTTCCTGTCAAGCCCCTTTTTCCCCAACCTTTAGGAAAATTTAATTTTTTACATGTTTAAACACCAAAACCAAATACCTTTCATGTTTCGAGGAACAGGAAGTGTTCCTTTAAACTTTCCCTTGGTATCAAAAATTCCTATTAAGAACTCTTTGACCTTAAAACTATCAAATAAAAGTGTAATGAGTCAATTAGGATATTTGGTAGATTTGTGGTTGAGAAAATCAAATTCTTTGAATGAATATGGTGTGGCCCTTTTAAAGCCCTAAATTTAGAGTCAGCCTCATGGGACTTTTTTTAAGTCTCTAAAAAGAACAACTAAAAACTTTTGCTGAGTTTTAAAGGGTAAAGCCCCCTCATACATCGATGGGAAGACAACATAAAGGTGAAGAGGCTGATTTGAGTAGAGAGATGGAAAGAATGAAAATAACAAATGTGAAGGATAGATTGGGAGGACAAAGACAATATTTAGATCTGAAGGGAAAAGCCGGGATTTGAATTGTCACCCACATGCTTGTCAATCATCCCTCTTGGATATTTGATGGAGGGACATGGAAAGAGGTGTCCTCCAGTGGCCGAAAGAAGTGGAGAACCCTCAAAAAGAAATTTGAACATATTGTGATTTCCACCATAACAAAAGTTACAAACGGGTGAATACATTCAATCAAAATACAATTTAAGAGCAATCAAGTGGGCACCTACGAAAATTTCTAGCACAGATGTCGAAAGAATTGAAAGACCCTCTTAAAGGAGAAGGAACAAAAAAGGAGAACTGGCCAGCAAGGGCCCGGGGGTCAAAGGGGTTTAATCTTAACAAACACCTAACGAGTAATTGTTCCCCTTGTCGGTTGACCAGTATAGGGCCCAAACGGTTTTTGAATTGATTAACGTAAGAATTACATTTAAAATATTTTCGGAAGAAGTCATTATAATACAATTCTTTCAAGAAAGGAATTTTTTAAGGGGATCAAGGTTTCAGTGATACACTTATATCAATGCGGGGTTACCACTTTAAGTCAAAAAGTTCTTGTTGACATAAAGTTCAACGATATCATTTTTTTGCATGCCTTTTGGGCAAATGAGACCCCAAAATCAAAACAAGTTGGGTCTTATAAAATGACCTCACCTTTAAAATCAACTCGTCCCCAAATATCGAAGTTATTCTTTTTCGATCAGATCGGGGAGACGAGTATGTGCAAAGGGTAAAGTGGATTTCTATTGTCAATGTTGGTCCCTTAAAATACAATGGACGGCCCCGCCAAAATTTTTTGGAATTTTCCCTTTAACATACATCTAAAAGGGTAAGTTTCTACTCCCCAAGGGTTGTGTGTAAAAGGGAGTCGGGAATTGGTAAGGTCCTATATATAAGGGGGCCCGAAATGAGAGAAAGTATTTTTAAATTGAAACATACTAAAGAAGTTAGTTGCATAGAGAAAAAATGGAAGGGTATAGAGGGAAAATTCTTTTGGAAATGATCCCCATAAAAACAACAAGGATAAAAAAACCCCCTGTTATTAGAGTTTAGCGAATTTGATTGACTTCGTTAACCAATTTGAACTTTTTGATGGGGCCCCAGCATGCATATCCCCAAAAATGTTATGGTACATAAGCCCCCAAATTTTACCCAAAGGAAGGTACCCAAAAGAAAAAGAGACATTAGACTTTTTAAAGAAGACGCGGCAGTAGGAAAATGGCTAGAAATTATTAAAGGCAGAATTCATTTAGGAAAACCTTACCCACTTTGGTGCAATTATGTGTTAGCAAGAAATTTAAACGTAATGGTGAATTTATACCTTTATGGATCTCAGTAAGGCCTTCCCAAGGATTGTTTCCCCCTGCCAAAAAATTATTTTATGGGAGCACAACCCAAAACATCTTAGTTTTTTTATGTATGCTTTTTTTTAGTTTAAAAAAAGAGGATAGGAAAACCACCATCTTTTTTTTACCCAAAATTTTGGGTGTATTGTTTTACGGTGATATTTTTGGGCAAAAAAAACAAAAAAAAAAAATTTAAAAAAAAAAAAAAAAAAAAAAAAAAAAAAAAAAAAAAAAAAAAAAAAAAAATTTTAAAAAAAAAAAAGGGGGGGGAAAAAAAAAAAAAAAAAAAAAAAAAAAAATTTAAAAAAAAACACCTTAATTTAAAAAAAAAGGGGAAAGAAAAGAAGTGGTTGAAATGAAAGAACAAAATTTTTTAAAAATCCAAAGGAATTTAATGGACCAAGATTTGAAAAAAGAGCTCTTCGGACAAGGAAATTTATTATGAGATACTCTCCCCAAAAAATTCTTGGAAAATTTTCTCGATTTTATCAATGTGGCTTTTTCTATAAGGTTGAATTGAAAAAAAGCATAAAATTTATTACGGCAGTTAAGTTGGTAACAAAATTTAAAAATTTTTTAGCCGGGTTTTTTCGTGGAAAAGGTTAACACACCAGATTATTATCCTCACTAACAACTTGAGAAATTTAATCTTACTTTGGGAGGTTTTGAAATTTTTTAAACTTGTCCCATGGAAAAATTAAAACCCAAATGACACTAAAGGGTGGTAACCCAGATTTTGTAGCGTTTCCTAGAAGGGAAATTGTTAATTTCAAAAAACCATTGGCAAAGTTGGGGTTTTCCAAAAGGAAAGGAATGTGAGCTTATTCTTAAAAGCCCCATTGTTAAAAAATGCTTTAAAAATTGGAATTTTAGCATTTACAAGAAGAGAGTATGAAGCTTTTTTTGTTTTTTTGCAAAAAAATTTTGGGGCAAAAAAAAAAGGGTTTTTAAAACAAAATGTTAAATCAAGTAAAATTTTTTGCAAAAAAGAAGGGATGAGCAATACTTATTTGGGGAAAAGTTAAAAAATTCCTTTTTTTTCTATTTAAAAAAACTTCGAGAAGAAAAGAATATTGTGACAAAGCTTGAATTTCATTTATAAAAACCCCAGAAGAAAATTTTTGGTTTTTCGCCCAAAAAATTTATCCAAATTTCCTGAGGGGTAGCTCCTTATTTCCCAAAAAAAAATTGGAAGGGGGTTTCCTTATGAAAAATCTAAAAAAAGGATATCCCCGAGCAAAAAGGAGGTGGGGGATTAGCCTTAAGGCTGGGGAAAAATACGCGATTGTGGTTAGTTGTATGTGTAGCATATCTCAACCCCACCTTGATGCTTCCCCCAAGGATGCCCAAGGGATTTATTGAAATATATGGTGGCATATCTTTAAACATGTAAAGGCGCAAAAATGTACATTCAAGCACTGGACTTGCTATTATTGGCCGACATGAGGAAAATGCAAAGGGCGTTGTCCAGTATGCCTCAATGCTAGAAGATAGTTTTCTAAGAAAAGCACCTAAATTGAGTTATTTTATCTAACTACCCTCCCGCCTTTTGCCCAGTGGGGGTAGATATTTTCGAACCTTTTTCCCAAAACCACCCCCTAGAACAATTCGCTTGTTGCTGTAGATACTTTACTAAAAAGGTATCGAGGGGGGCAAAAATCTTGAGTGAAAATGGGAAAATTTGTCTTCAACTCCCTCATATCAAGATTTTGGGGTTCCTATATGATAAATTTAAAAAAAAGGCCGTAGTTTTAAACAAAAAGTTCTGAACATTTTGTGAAGGGTATGGATTGTTTAACTATACATTTTTGCTACCCTTAACAAAGAATAAGTTGAATCATAAACAAGATCATATGTACAGCCGAAAAGGAAAATGGTCAAGCAGAAGAAGGGGCTGATGAACTACTAAACTCTTTTGGGACTAGAACCCCCAAAACCCAATAAGAAGAACCCTTTAAGTTTAAACCCATGGGGTTGAAGCTGTTTGTTGATTGAGCTAGACTTGTTAAATTTTTAGAAGGGTAATTTTGTGTTAGCTTAATCAAGTAGATTGATATGAATCTAGACATTATTTGGGGAAATTTTTTAAAAACATTGCTACCAAGGGGCACGATATATCAGCATAAAGCGCAAGTACTACAATAAAAAGTAAAGACGGGTTTTTTCCCCCTACAGTCGGTTTTTTGGAAGAGGGGAAAAATTTGGGCGTGAGCAAATAGGAAAAAGGTCGGGTGAATTAAGAGGGTCCTATCAAACCAAGAAGTCATTGGGGGGGAATTATCGTTAGAATGGTTGGATGGGTCCACTCCATGAGCTTGGAAGTTGAGAATTAAAATTTTTTTCAATTAAATGTCGAAAGATTTTGTCGTCACTCATTTTGGGGGTACCAATATGTTTTTAAATTGGTATTATTTGTTACAATTATATTTTAAGTCTTATTGTGTTTTGTTACGATTGCCGAATTAAAGAGTTTCTATTGTAGGGGAAACAAATTGACCCAAGTTTGCCCAACACAATTAATGAACATACAAATTTAACCCTTTCGGTTAAGTAATGCGGCTAGTCCATCCTCAAAAGGTTTAAAAGACAACATATAACGGTGGGCGGGGAAATAAAAAAAAGTTGGATATAGTTAGGGGTGTGAAATAAAACTGTCAAAAAAAAAGTAGGGCGGGGAAATATAACATCCCAAAAGTAGTTGGGCATATGATATAAAACGGAAAACAAATAATGTGTGAAAAAAAAACTTGTCAAAAGATAGTAGGGGGTGTGAAAAAAACAGCTAAAGAAGTTGGGCATATGATATAAAACATGTTTGGAAAAAATAATGTGTGAAAATAAAACATATAAGAACAATAGGTGTGAAAAAAAACTGCTGACGAATAAGAGCGCGAAGCAAATACATATAAAAACAAACGAAAAAGTACAAAAAGTGAAATTAAAGATAAGCATTGGGATTGCTTAAATATTTAATGATAATCACTGAAAGTGCCCAAAACAATAAACTTAGGGTTCCTTTTAGAAAAATGATTTTTTAAAAAAGGTTAGGCTTTTTTTTCTCGGGGTCCAATTCTTTACATGACTTTTCCCTTATTTATTCATACCTCTCACCTTTCTTTTTTTTTATTTCTCACAAAACAACTTTGCACAACCCCACAAATCAACACAAACAAAAAAAAAAACCAAAAACCCTTCCCCCCCTTTAAACCCCCCAAAACCCAAACCTCTCATTTCCCCTTATACATATCAACACCAACAAAACCCCCAACCAAAAACAAAATTTTTAAAAATCTTTCCCAACCCAACAACTACCACCCCCCATCCAAAACCCCCAAACCTCACACTCCCCCTCTTCTTTCATTCCCCTTTCAACCTTAAAAAATTTTCCCATTTTTTTCCCTTTTCTAAAATTTCACACATCACCCAATTTCCACAAACCCCAAAATTTCTTCCTCCTCCACCCTTAAACCTACTTTTCAACAACATTTACCACATTTTCATCCTCCAACTTTTTCCAAAAAAATTTTTTTACAAAAAAATTAACATAAAACAATAAAAATTCCTTTTTTTCTTTTATCATCTAAATTATCAAACCCCATCTAAAAAAATTAATTACCCAAAATTCATAATAAACCAATTTAAAAATCCACACATCAATTCCAATATCCCTTTCAACCCACCCTTAAATCCTTTTAATTTTTTTTCAAAAATAATTCCTCCCTAAAAAAAAATTTTTTTTTCCCAATAAAATTTTTCCAAAAAACTTTTAAAAAAAAATAAATCTCTAATTTCAAAATTTATTAAATTTAATTATTACCTCCTTTTTCCCCTTTTTCTAACCCCACTTTTTTATTTTTTTATTTTTTATCTTTTTATTACACTCCACCCAAAAATTCAAAACTATACTAAATTTTTCCCCAAAACCAAAAATTCCCTATTTTCATACCCTTTTAACAAAAGTTTGAAAATCATGTGGGCTCCAGAAACTTCTTTCAGTGTCTCCCCACCCCTTCCCCTCCGGAACAACCTTTTTAAAACCCCTTCTTTTCCCCGTATTTCCTTTGCTGGTTTCAAAAAAAATATCGATTAGATTGAGGTTTTTTATAGTTTTATTTTTTTTCTTGGGTTGTAATGTTTCGTTTAACCCCCAACAAATATCTTGTAGGTAAAAACCCAAAAATATAAAAATAAAAATATAACTTACCTTTTTTGTGGAGAATAAAGGGTTTTTAACCCCCAATCTCGAAAACGGGCCCCCCCAGCTAACAGTAAGGGGAACCTTGGACCCAAAAAGGTTCTCCACAAAACCGTTTAAAATTTTAAAGGTCCAGAAGAACATTTTTTTCTTTTTTTTTTAAAATTTTTTCATTTCTTTTTAAAATAAATTTAAAAAAAGGATATTTTTTTCCCCAATTTTAGAACCCAAAAAATTTTCCCCCCAAAAGGGGAAATTAAAAAAATTGAAAAAAAATTATTTTTTAAAAAAAATTTTTTTGTCCCCGATTCTAAAATTTTTAAGTTTTCCCTTTTTAAATTTGCACTTTACCAACTTATGCCTTAAATATGATCCCTGTGGAAAAGCTTTAAGGGGTTTTTTTGCTTTTAAAAATTTAATCAATACCCTAAGAAATTTTTAAAGCCTCATTTTTTAAAAAAAAAACCCCAAAAATTCCCCAAAAACTTTTTTAAAATTTCAAATGTAGTTTGGGGGTTTGGGGTAAATTTCCCCAACCTGGTTTAAACCCGGTTTTTTTTTATTTTTTTTTCCCCCCAAAAAAAAAATTTAAAATGGGATATATTTTTTCCCAAAAAAAAAAAATTTTTAAATTTTCCCACGGGGGCCTCCCAAACCCAAAAAAGTAAGCAAACAAAAGGGGCCCCTTTAAAAATGGGTTCATTTCCCCCCGCCCAGTAACCACGCTTTGAAGAACAATTTTTTTTCTTTCTTTGATTTTTTTTTTTGGGGTCATCTGCTAATTTATCTTTTTGTTAACTGGGAATGGTTTAAATCCAATTTATAAAATATTAAACTTTCATTATTTAATCTTAATTCTAACCCTTTCCCGGTATTAGCCATTTCATTCACAAAGTACATTAGCACCTTAATAATAAAAATACAAATCTACAAGTCTGCTCAACCTTTTTAACTATCTCAATCCCTAGAACCAAATTTATAAAATATTAGGGGGACCTAAAAGGAAAAAGCCCAAAGTGAGGGAATACAACTCAAAATCTAAAATTTGGTAAATAATCCGTGTTCCCTAAAGCATCCCTTCCCCTCCGCCCCTTTTAATTATGTTTAAAAGATTGGAAAACTATAATTTTGTAAAAACTTTTTGTAAACTGGCGTTTCCATTTTTGAATTAAATTTTATCGATGAACAATTTCTTGAAACCCTTTTTATCTTTGGGATTTATCTTTTAATATTATCTGGAAGTTTCATTTCATAACGGGCCCCAAAAAAACCTAAGAAAAAGCCCCCTCATGGGGGGGGGGGGGGGTGAAAACTTTTTGCCTTGGAATAAGTCGGGCATGGAAACTTTAACCATACTTAAAAAATTTATTAATGGTCAAAACAAAAATTTAGTTAAAGATAGGAAAACAATAGTTTAGTTAAAAAAGTTTTTTTAATTTTTTTTTTTTTTTAAAAATAATTTAGGGCTTTTTCTTAAAATTTTTTTTTTGGGTTAAAAAACCTTTCAATTTTTTAAAAACTTAGAAATTTTTTTTAAACCCCAAAAAGGCTAAATCATTTTGGTTTTACTTTTTTTATTTTTTTTTATCTTTTTATAAATTTTTTTTTTTTTTTTTTTTTAACTTTTT